>AYEL01085423.1:0-16800 GCA_000484575.1 Olivierus martensii | reverse complement strand
GACCCCTTTAAGCTGCTTGTAATAGATACCCCTAAACTCAAAACAAGATTCATGCCAGATAAGATAAACTATGTTGCGGAGGAGGGCTGGATCTTGGTATTGGTCAGGAATGTTCTGTAAAAGAAATCTATAAAACAGTACACAGACTGCCTCTAGATTAATAGATGGATACAAAGATTCAAAGTCTAGAGTAGTCATACATTCTTCTCCAGTGGGATGTACTTGGTGTAAACGTTCTAAGAATTCACATGGTGAATCGATCCTGTATTGGTAGTCCGCTAATATACCATTGCACCATTTAGCTATGCTTTTCTCTATCTTGTATGTGGGGATCTCAGCTTCTCCACAATAGGTCTAACCAGGGGTGGGCTTTTATGGGTTTTGATATACGCGAAGATTCTCGGACAGGCTGGATTAACGATTTTTTCTTTATAGATAAAGTCTGGCCAATTACGATGTCTAAGTAGCCTGTCTACTTTAGAAGCAAGAGCATCTGTGGGGTTTTTTGCCAGTACTTCAGCGCTAGAGTCTGTAATAAACCGCATTATAAATTTTTCATATGATTCATTCTTCAATATGACTACTTTCTTGGATTTGTCCTCTCTTGTCACTATTAGATGTTGATCAAGAATCCAATTAATGGTCTGCCATACTTTCATATCATTTACCTTCGACATATCCCTAGGTAGTTCTATATTTCGGCGTTTATTTTTATTATGCTCTTTAACAAAAGCCCACCTCTGTTTTTCTGATTTCAATTCATATCCAGATTCAATCAGCCTTTCTAGAACTGGTATGTCTTCAAGGATATTAACGCCTTCATGCAATGCGCAGGCTGGACCTTTAGTTAAAAGGTCGACCGCAAATTGCGGGACGTAAACGTCATCCATAATTGTGGCAACGTCTTCCAATTGAAGGACATGTTTATTAACTTTTCTAAGCTGCTTGTGGAAAAACCATTTTAATTTTTTGATGTGTATCTGGCGGAGAGTTTTCTGGAATCTATTCATTTTGACATTAAACTCCTCTATTTTTGCAGATAAATAGGTGTCCTGCGGTGCATCTTCATTAGGCATGGTTTTTCTTATTAAAGCTTTAAGTCTATAAAACCTTCTTTTGGCATCTGCGATAGCTGACTTCAAGCATATTCTCTTAGTATTTAGCAATATTTTCTTAGACCGTATAGGGAGGGTGATCCGGTGGATAGACATCGGAAAGATGCCATTTAATCTGCATTCTCTTAAGAAAATTCATGTCTCTTCTATTCTAACCAGCTTTTTCTTATACTTGAGGTAGTTCTTAAGCACATCCATAGAAATACTGCTGGCTCAGCAGACTATATAAGTATAGTTCTATAATTCTAATAAACTGCTTAACTTCCAAGTTAACAGCACATTTAGCAGTAGGATTACCAAACTAAATATTTTTAATTCTCAATAACGTTTTCAGTATACAACAATACTATCATCAGTTGAGTAATACATTCTATATAAGAACTACAAAACGAATATAATAAATTAGAACAGAGTACATCCCACTGGAGAAGAATGTATGACTTCTCTAGACTTTGAATCTTTGTATCCATCTATTAATCTAGAGGCAGTCTGTGTACTGTTTTATAGATTTCTTTTACAGAACATTCCTGACCAATACCAAGATCCAGCCCTCCTCCGCAACATAGTTTATCTTATCTGTCATGAATCTTGTTTTGAGTTTAGGGGTATCTATTACAAGCAGCTTAAAGGGGTCGGCAGAGATTGTAGTTAGAGAAGTAGAGAAACAACTTAAACACAGCCTAATTAATGAGTTCGCCCTATATGCAAGGTATGTGGATGATGTGTTTATACCATGGAAATCTGGCCACAAGGCACATCATGTAGTTGATCATTTTTCTAAAGAACAATATGGGCTCTCCCTTAAACTAGCACAAGTCAGCCAAACGGAAGTTGACTTCTTAGATATCAAAATCATAAAGGCGGAAGAGGCGTTTCACACAACTGTGTATATCAAGCCCACTGCTACCCCTGTGATTATCCCCAGCTGGTCTTATGACCCCTGGACGTACAAAAAAGCTGCCTTCGCATCCTATTTTAAAAGAAGCCTAACCCACTGTAGCAATCCAGTACTGCATAAAGCAGAAGTAGAACGTATTTATGAGTGTGGCTCAAGGCATGGGTACAGCAGAAAGTTTATGAAAAACGTATATTTGAAAGAAAAAGCCAAAGTTACTAATAATGCCTCCCGTAAGAACCATCAGAAACCTCCCACATCGATTGAAATATCCCAGGAGAACCCTACTAGGTTCCCCATGCCATATAGACTGCATAACTGTCATACTATTAAACAAGCTCTTAAATCTAATGATATGTCCCATACCTTCAAAAGGGCGCCCACGATTTTTAATATGCTGCGCAATGATAAAGACAAAAGAACAAGGGACTTTAGATTGGGCGTCTATAGAATACCACTACACAACGTAGATGATAACCAACCTGAAATATATGTGGGGGCTACTGCCAGAAATTTCAAAGATAGGCTGAACGAACATAGGGATAATATCGCTAAAGGTAATCTAGTGACCGCGCTAGCGCAAAGAGCTTTCGAAAAAGACGTAAGCATCAATTGGCAGGCTGCCAAAATTGTTAAAAATGTAGGTAATCGTAGGGATTTACCCCTCAGAGAAAAACTAGAAATTATAAGGTCCAGTAATTCTAGTAATATAATTAATATTAGGCAAGCTGACGAATTAAGTCTAGCGTGGAAGTGCGCAGTCAAGGAGAACTGCTAACCTCTAACGTTTGTTTATACCGAGACCTTTTTATTATCCCCCTTCCCACCAGAATAAATAATATAATATAAAAAGAAGCTCTCCTTAAGTCTGATGTTTATTCTGTTAATTTTATATTTGTAAATTGTTTTTAAATGTATTCTGTTCTAATTTATTATATTCGTTTTGTAGTTCTTATATAGAATGTATTACTCAACTGATGATAGTATCGTTGTATACTGAAAACGTTATTGAGAATTAAAAATATTTAGTTTGGTAATCCTACTGCTAAATGTGCTGTTTTAATTTTTGTAAATTATCTTTTCCAAATATTCAAGAGTTGGAAATAGTAATTAAAAGATGCTGTCAAAACATCATACCCACAATTGTCTCATGTACAGACTAGGGATTGTCTTTTTCCTGAATTTCGGTAATCCTGGGATTCTGGGATAAAAATGTTCTTTTCCTGGGATGAAATTTCTGTAGATAGAATTAAAATTGAATATTTTACAGCATTTTATTTATTCATATGAATAAATAAAATGCTGTGAAATTGTTATTGTATAGGGCCTATCATAGTTTTGCAATCACTAAGTTCAAAATCTAAAAGAACATGACTTATCATTTCAGAGAACAACAAAGTTTCAACAATCAACTTATACTCCGACTATGAATGGTCAATGTAATAATATAATTAAAAAGAAAATGTTAATATATAATATATATATATAAATTATAAATTGAAACAAATTCAAAATTTACTTTTCAGAAAATTGACATTTTCTTTTTAAACCATGACAGATTAGTGAGTAGTGACTACATTGTTAAAAAAATTTATTTAACTTTAATTTATTTTGAGACTGACTTGGCAATTGACATTTAATATTAACATAAGAAACACAGGCAATTTACACTTTTATTGCTGAATCTAGTTCTAAGATTAGTTATAAGTAATCCTACAGCCAAAAAGACCTTTCAGCTTCTACAGTTGGTGGTATAGATTTGAGAGCATTCATTACTTTTATTACGTTTGTTGTTTTTTCACCAGTTGCCTCAAAGATTTCGAACTACTTGGATATATTCTTTGCAAGTGATTGACCTTCAGGTTCATTATGAGGTTCTTTAGAAACACATTCAGTTTGTTTTTTGATTTGACATGCCAATTTGTCACAAAGAGTCTGCTCACTCTGTTGTCTTTTACTCTCTGCGTCATCCTTTCATCGCAGTCAGAATGTGATGAATCAGATTGAGTGATTCAGAAGAAAACCCAAAACGAGTTACCATGTGAATTTCAAATGTTCCAAATTACTTTAACAATATGCATAACACATACATTATAAAATGTATGTGTTGTGTAAGTCTGTAAGTATTGATTATTGATGTTAATAATTCAGACTGGGAAATCCCAGGATAAAGATGATTTCCTGGGATAAATCAACTGGGATTCCAGAATCCTGGGAAACAATCCCTAGTACAGACATCCTTTTATGATTGGCTAGGTTATTGTGCCACAGCATTTGGCAAATTTGTTTGAACACCTAATTTAATTTTGCAATTTGCAAAATCTTGTCATGTAAAACTTAAAGGCTAAGATATTGCCCTCTGTTTTTTCAGTTTTTCAACTAAAAGCTATCAGATTTTTTCAAATAAAACATTTTGTACTAATACATTGCTATTTTATTTTATTTTTTTAACTGTAATTTATTATTAGAGTTGTCATAGTGTGTCAAAAAACAAATCAGCAAAGGAATGGATGATGCGATTCAGTTTTCAGCACAATACCTATGGATTTCATATTGTGCATCGAAAAATGAATTACCCTGTATATTTTGGATTGTTTGTTTGTATGTATATGGTAATCTAAATGTTAAAAAATATAACAGATTTAAACTTTCAAGTTCTGTTTCTCGTGACGAATCATAAGAAATCCAAAAACCATTTTAAGCAGAAAAACAATAATTTATTATTAGTAAATAAATGTGTATACTAATATCATATGGTAATATTTTTGGTCTCCTATGGTCCTCCTCAGCCACTTATAACAAATGTGTATCTTTTGTTACAAAAGATATACACTTGTTACTATTCTTCATTTATGTCTAAATATATATTTTACATTTATATTTCATATATCCAAAATCTTTAGTCAGCTTCATGTTTATATTTCTTAATATAAATATGATATTTTATATTGTCATTGAAAAGTTACTTTATTTCTTGTTTTAGATTCTGTTTTTTTTCTTTATATAACAATGCATCGTAATTTACTAATACATATTCATCTTGTTTGTCCTTTTGTCTATTATATCTAAATAGTACTTATTATTCACTTTTATCATTTCATAACTTGTATACAGTATTTATTTATATACAAAAATCCCCTAAAATTACATTGAGATAACATAAATCAAGACAAATTTTCCGATTAAACTTAATGTTAAAATGATATAATTGGTTCTAGAATAAAAATTTTGAACAAGAAAACAGATATTCTTATTCTATATTTATGAAACATTTACAAAAAATATATAATCTTATATAATCTATTAACAAATACTAAGCACACACAAGCAGACCAATACTTTTAAACATAATCATTTTGGTCTGCTTGTGTGTGCTTAATATTTGTTTAATAATTATTTGAACACCGATGAGAGCAGTTAGGTTTTTAAATTTTTAGTTTTATTTTATATAATCTTATAAATGACATTTTAAAGAGAAAAGAACATTTTCTCTTGAACTATCGCCAGGAAATCTGAATATCCTAATATCCAATAAGAGAAATTGAAATAAAGAAGTCCTTGACCATTTCTTAAGGAAATAAAGTACTGAACCTCGTTAGATAAGTACTCTCAGAATCTCCTGAAAAGAAGCAAATATTTGCTTTATTCCTAGCATTATTGTTACTTCTTGTTGCTCATGCAAATCAATGTCCTAAAGAATCTTGCTGCTATTTCAATGATTCTAAATCTTTTTCAAATCATCATGATTTGATTGGAAGGCTCAGGTTAAAATCAGAGATTTCAAGCATTCTTTGATTTTGAATATCAAGATCATGGAAACTTTTGCTCATCATCATGGGAGTACAGCACTTCAAAAACATCTTTAGAATAATTTGATAAAGTTATAGCTTTAGCCAAAAGCTAAAGCTATATTATTCTTTTTCTATATCTTATTTTTGTCTCGTCTTTCTTTAATAAGATTATGATTAAACTTCCTGCTTTAAAAATGACTGCTGATTTTACTTCTCTTTTTTGAGGAGCCTGTTTTCTTCTCAGTCAATAAATTTTTTATTGGGGAGTCATGTCAAAATAATCAGTCGCACGAGAAGAAGGTTCACCCCAGAACTTGAAAGTATGCGGCAAAATCACTGAAAGATCCCATTGTTGTCTCTGGATGTGCCATTGCATCAACTCAAGCATTTCCTTCCATCTTTGAAGTTTACTTGAACTTTAATTATTAATTGATTGATGGATCAGGTTCCTCTTCTTTCACTTGATCAGTGAAACAATGACAATGCAGGATCAGGCTTCTCACTCTCCTCCTTGCTTCAGATTTTGTTCTCTTCCATCATGGAAGAGAGCAAAATCTGAAGCAAGGAGGATAGATAATTATGATGTATTTCTCCCTTTTAATCTCTTCCTGGATGCTCTCTGAGTTATTGTTAAACTAGAGAATATCAAGTTTGAATTCAGATTTTAGTTATGGAATTTTACTTATTTAACTTTTATAACTTAGTTGTTTGTTTAAAGCTTAGGATTCTCTTTTATTTATATTATTCAGTTATTTATCTTGATAGCTTTGTATATTGTCAAACAATTACTATTTTATTATAGTACTTAATTTCTAAACAAATTTGTTATATGGAGTTTAAATCCTATTCTATATTATAAAAATAATACCAAATATAATGATATTAACTATAAAAATAATATAAAACTACCTGTGTATAAAAGAGTAACTTTGACTAATATATTCTATATAATTACAATTATTAATAAACAATTTTCTAAAATTATAAATATAAATATGATAAAAATATAGATATCATTATTATAAATATAGTAATGCTAAAATAATAAAATAAAAAATTGTAAACAGTCCAGCCTAACAATATATTCATTTGAATTTTTTTTTGGAAAAACGTTATAATATTTATCATCAGTAAATGTTTTTATCTATATTTTCTTCATTTTAAAATTTAAAATAATTCATGTTTCTAATTTTTTATTTATTGTAAATAGATATACCTATCTTGATTAAAATTTTTACTTTAGAAGATATTGATATTTATAAGTTAAATTATAATGATAAATGCATGTAGATTGTATTAATATTACATTCACTTTTTTCTTTATATTTTAATTTACTGAGAAAATTATCTAGACAGTGGAATAAGGAGGGGAAAAATCTTATTAAAATGTTTTTCAATTTTTATGTCACAATCAAAAAGTTTTCTTATATTTATAAATATAAATGGTTGTATACTCTATTAAGATAAAAATATAGATAATGAAATTTATTACAAAAATGTTAGATTATGAAACGTAATGAAGTAATGTTGGAAGAAACCAAAGACACTATTACAGTTCCTGCTTCATTTATGATCCGTATGCTTGCATCTTTAAATCATTTAAGGCCAGCAGGTAAAATAAATCATATAGAATTCAATAGAACAAGAAAAAGTGTAAAATTTATAATTAGATATATATCATAATTCATGAACTTTTTTTATAGGTAGAATGTCGAGTTTGCGGCGTGTTACTCAAGAAATGGAGAATAATAATACAGAAAACACCAACTGATTACTTATCATAATATTAATGATGATAATCAGACATCACCTGTACATGTATGGCATCTTCCACTAAATTAAAAATATATATACTTTTTAAAATTTTTATTTGTTGCAACGAGTGAAAATTCTGTTGCTTATATCCAGCTACATGACTTCCCTCACTGCATGAGAATTATGAAGATACAGATTAAAGACTTGCATTTTTAACAAGTGCATAGTAGTTCATAGGCAAAAAGATGTTATTTATAAAAACTTGCAACATTTTCTTACATTGATTGAACAATATTTCTTAATCATATCTTTCTTTAATATAAAGAAGAAAATTCTTTATTTCAATATATATACAGTTAGATTTCTAATTTTTATATCAAGATGTCTTCATCTTATATCAAAAGAATTTTTTCAAGAGACAAATAGCCTTGTCTATAGTCAGTTTTTTGTGTGTGTAGTTTTAACTGACCTGTGAAGATTGTTATTAGATTGTTTATATTTGTGACAATTTTTTAAGGAAAGAGTTGCATTAGCAGAATTGCTTAATATATAAAATTTATATTGTGTGATAATAAGCAGTGAAAAATTTCCCGTTTTTGTATATTAATAATAATAATAATAATAATAATAATAATAATAATAATAATAAAAGTTTCTAAATCTTTCTCTGATAAAGTTACAATAATTATACGGTATGTTTTAGTTTTATGTTTTATATCACATTAGTTCCTATGCAATAGTTTATAGTTATGGATTTGATAATTCTTTAGGTGCTGGAAAGTTATCATGTTTGATAGATAGATATAATAAATTGAAAATTGCTTTGATTCTAATATATCTGAATCCAGCAGCTTGTTTAAATGAACAAAATGTTTTTGTAAAAAGTGCAGTTTTAAATAAATTATAACATTTCTTCACATTACATCAATTGCCTATTATTTATATCATTTTATAAAATTTTCAATATTTAAAGTTAAATTAGCTTTAAATTTGATATGCAGTCAAACCCCAATAAGATGTCACCATCCATCCGTTCAGCGATGATTTTGGCGGCTAATTGGGGTTGGCGGTTTATCAAAAATGTGCGTGGTATAGAAATGAAAATGAATTTCAAATTTATTAAATTTAATGAAATACAGTACATTTATATTTAGCATTCAAACTTAACTTTTCTAAAAAACTGTATACTTTGCAGTATAGTATAGGAACCATATATGTACAGTACTATATGGAAAATATGTCCATCTGCTGTTCTGATCCTCTACTTTGAGTTCTCTGTAGAGCACAATGTACACAGCCTACTGTACAGTATCCTTATTTGCTCACTATGCAATAAACGATAGAAACAATCTGGTTCTTACAATCTTAAATTTTCTATCGCCTAAGTATGAACCAGGTTTAAAGAGATACATGATTAACTGTTAATTCCATCTCTCCCACCTAGTGGTTACTAATGAATTCAGAGATCTTTTAATACTCTATATTCGCAAATCAAAGTGACTATTATAGGGCATGACGATTTTTGCAATATGGTGGCTGAAAGTAGTGTAAGAGAGAGATACTGAAAGTAAAAAATTGGTGTTTTAACAATATTCATCAACAAAATTCAACTTTGGATATATTTGATTATTTAATTTATCAATATGACTTCATAGTTATTCTTTTTTCAATAAGAAACAATAAATAAATAATCATGCTTTGTTTCAAAACAAGATTCATGTTCAATTAATATTGTGAATAAAATTTGTTTTAACTTGAATTAAGCAGAATGAATACAGGATTAAATATGGATGTATTATTTGTGTGTTTATAGTTACATTAATAGAAAATTTATATTCATTGTAATAATTTTATAATTTAACTTCCTATTCATTTTTAAATAAGAGTTGTTAATGAAAAAAATTGAGAAGACAGAATTAATTATTTTCATGTATTCAATTTGATCTTTCCCATAATTATGCTATTTAGCAATTTATTAATAAATTATATATTATCAAATAATAATGTAGCTGGCAAAGTTAGAAATATCCAAAATACTATACTTCTATAAATAAAGGTGCCTCTCAATAATTGATTTATTTGCATTAATTTAAATAATTGTAAATAAATGCAATTAATAAGAAATTTCAAAGAGGAATTCATGTACTCATTCAACTTTTAATATCTACAAGGAAAAAACTTCAATTGCATGGTTTTAAGAATTGATTAAAAGTGTATTTAAACTTTAAATATCTTTATTCTTATGTTTATCTACTTGTAAGAAATAGTAAAGAATTGTCATTTGTACAGCTAAAGATTTTATTGATTTGGTAAAACCTGAAACTGTAGGAAGGGCATTTTCTTTACTACTAAAATGGTAAACACAGACCAACAGTAAAGAGTTACAGCTAATAGTTTTAACTTTTATTCTTAGATTTATTATTATAATTAGATGTTATTTATTTGTGCAACCTTTATTACTTGATAAAATGTAATCAGTCTTTAAGAAAATGCAGAGAACAAATAAAAATGTTCTTAGGTGCTTTCATTCCAAATTTCAATATATGTAGCCATTCTTTTTGTAATTTGATATTTTTCGAGAGACGTTCAAAGAAATTATCGATAATTGTTTGCTCTTGCATTGTGGTACGCTGCAATAACGATTACTTATCTTTTTCTTCCTTGTTCATCCAAAGTACATAATAAAACTCTCTTATAACGATAGCAACCAATCTACTATACTACTATCAGTAGTTTTGCAGACACACACCAGTTGGCAGGTCATTCGTTTTGACTCGTGAATACAGTACTAATGAACTTCGAGATATAAGTCACCTTACATGACTCTGGCAGATTAATGAGGACAAATACAATACCAAAAGGAGTATTTGTTTAGATGTTTTACTAGCGAATGGCGTCTTATCAGGGCTTGCCTATCCATTAACATAGGGAACATCCGTTCTGCCAAATTTCTTGGCAGTCAGCGAGGGTGGTGGCTTAACGGGGGCGTCTTATCGGGGTTTGACTATATTTATAAATATTCTTAGATAGTAAAATGTGAATGGAATGATTCCAAAAAAAAAGAAACACTTGAAAATAAATTTTGTTTTGAATTATATTTCCATGCCCATATCATATCATATATATATATCATAACTAAACCATACAGGTTAGGAATTTTGTCATTTTAATTTGTGTATGCCATATTATAATATTATTTGGTTCTTTTTAATCATATGAGAAATGTTTTAAATTTAAATAAGTGATTTGCATATAATACCAATTACAATTATCACATATACTCAAGTTGAGTATATATAATATATAGATAAATATCGGTTGGAACAGTTTTTAATTTTATTACAATCGGAGAAAGAGGTAAGCATTCTCAAATCAAACATTTTTACATATTTTGACGCAGGGCCATCGAGAGAGATTTTTCAACCGGGACAAGACTAATTTTGAGGCCCCTTACACGTGTGACGTATATTTTATATTATGTATATTATATAATTGTGTACGAATATTGATTAATAACTCACTAATACTGAACAGAAACACGTAATTTTTAAAAAATATATTACAAAAAAAGAAGAAACATTACAAAAACTTGTTTATACACACATAATTACATCATTAAAATATCTGCATGGGTCCCTTTAGGCCTCGTGGGTCACGGGCCAATGTCCCGGCTGGACCCCTCTCCCTTAGGGGCTGTTTTGACGTCACTCCCTCTCTTTTCGCTTTTTATTGAAGAACTCGTGGATGGAAGAACTAATATTTCTCTATATAAAAAGATTATAAATTATCTATAAATATTAAATTTATAAAATACTATTACAAATGTTACATTCTTATGAATTAAAAACAATAAAATGAAATACTTCGCATAGTCGCCATAACATTATTGCAAAGTGCTTTGACAACTTTTCTTAATTACTCGTGTAATTAATAATAATCAGTAGTGTAGTGGGGCTGTAATGTCGTTCCGGTACTTTGTTCCACGATCGGAACCCGTACCGGTACAATTTGTTAGAATACATTATATCTGTATAATATCTTTAAGCTTAAATGAATAATTGCATATAATTAATTTTATTAACTATTAAGTTCATAACTTCAAATTAAAGATAAAACGTCAAAAATATTTTATTTTAAATAAAAGTTTTCAATCAACAATACAATGCACACACAAGGACTTATTAAACTATTAATTAAACTATACACAGAGTGAATTATTCCATATTTTTCATCAGAATGCGAGCGCAGTTTTAGTTGTATGAATTTAATAATAAATGACACAAGATCTCGATTATTAATTGAACACATTTCCAATTTAATGTTCATAAAACTACGTGAGTCTCCCTTAGAAGAATTGAAACCGGAAGCATACGTCTAGGGCCGGATTTACCTATAGGCCGACTAGGCCGCGTCCTAAGGGCCCCAAAACCATCAGTCAGTTTTTTCAACTTTTATAAACTTTTAATAAGAAAAAAAGGGTTTTTATTAAAGTGCTAGATAGAAAGTAAAATTTTAAAGGTTTCTTTATAAACTTTTAATAAGAAAAAAATGGGTTTTTATTAAAGTGCTAGATATAAGGAACTTTTAAAATTTAACTTTCTAAGTTATAAGTAGCCTTTAAAATTAGATATAGCTGATTTGAAATTTTAGGAACCCCAAAGCACTGCTCGTCCTAAGGCCCCCAAAAATGCAAATCCGGCTCTGCATACGTCTAAAAATAGTTAAGAAATCGTCGTTCAGCTATCGACCAACAAACAAGACTTGCCAGAACCAAAGAAAAAATATCAGATCTAGTTTGGAATTTTATGTAAATGTTTGTTTAAACAATATCAAAAGTACCTAAGTATACTTATACAGGTCGTAGAGTTTTGCATACTGATAGGCCCCGCGCCCACATGAAATTATTAGCCGTTTAACTATTTAATTGCAGGGGTGAGTGAGAAATGACTTCTATGAGACTGCACTCAGTAGCAGCTCTTGTTGGCGGATTAAACAGTTTGGACGATCGTTTAATTTGTAGGTCACAACTAGGGTGTGACATATAGCATTGTACGGCCTCGCGCCCACATGCAATTATCAGTCGGTTAACTATTTAATTGCAGGAGTGAGAATAAATAACTCCTATGAGACTGCGCCTACTAGCAACTCTTCTGTTGGCGGACTAAGCAATAGGAGTCTTTTGTTCTCACTCCTGCAATTAAATAGTTGACCGACTGATAATTGCATGTGGGCGCGAGGCTTAACAGTCTACACCCATTTGCAACCACAAACAGTTGTACAAGCCAGTACGAATATATCTGGACGAAAATTTGTTATTCGCTTTTGAGTTTTGGTGGGCTACATAAATAGGTAAGTAAAACATAAAAACTAATTTCATATTTATTATGTCTGTAAAAATGAATATTCTTACTGAATACGTTAATATTTGATTATATAACTATAAATAAATACACATTGAATATATTGTATTTACTAGTAAGAGGAAATGGATACCGATGATTGGACCGAAAAATTTATAGAAACAGTTTATTATATAAGACTGGTTTAGACTGAAGTCATGAAGAAACATTCCGATAGGAATTTAATCGCTGAACTTTGGACAGAAGTTTGCCCAACCAAGATAGAAAATTGGTATAACTTAACTCCAGAAGATAAAAAAATAACTTTAAAAGATAATGTCTGGATATAAACACCTGAACTCCACAGGTGAGAGTCCTGTGCCATGAACTACAATAGTGGTAATGGTGAAATATTTAGACCAGCTTAAAGGGGATTAGTATTCCAATTAAACTTTTGATAATGTATTATTTACTTCCTTTTGTCTTTTTGTTCTCCATCTATTACAATTTAGTAATAAATTTAATAATATAATTTGTTTTATTCAGTATTGATAGCTTCTACTTAAATTTTTCTAAATATGTCTTAGATGTTGCTGCATAAATAATCAAACTATAAGACACAATAATCTTTTTTTGCATTCAGCCAGGCTTTACATATTAGATCAGAAATATATATCAGATATATCCAAGTAAAACTAGCGTTTCTATATAATTTTTTTTTTTTTATTAAATAATCGATATGAAATTTGAAACTTAATTTTACATCTAAAATAATTCCTTAATCTTTGACTCTGTTGATAAAGAAAAAAAATCTCCCAAAGTTTTGCATCTCTATATCAGTATAAATGTTATTTATTCAAATTGTTTCATAAATTCTGTTTTATTTAGATTTATCACAATATTGTTATGGTATAACCTAGAATGCACAATTTTTAAATCTGAAATTAAATTATTTTTGAAAGAACATTCCGATAGGAATTTAATCGCTCGACTTTGAACAGAAGTTTGCCAAACTATGGTAGAAAATTGGTATATCCGACCTAGAAAATGAGTTGTCAGCCAATATGTTTAGTTGGCCGACAACTGATTTTCTAGGTTTAGACAACTGCAAATTGCAGTCGTCTGATTGTTTGGTCAACTATCGTCTCTGCACCCACGTAAGCGACTAAACAGTTAACCGATAGACACGTGCGCCCACATGCAACTAAACAGTTCGCCGACAACTCATTTTCTAGGTCAGCAAAGATTTAAAAAAGTACTAATTCGCTTGTAAAATTGAATGTTTTAAGTTTGAAATAACGACTCTTATATAAAATATAGAAACTGCATCTCCGCTTAATATTCTACAGGCTCTTCATGATTTTGGTTTAATTGAGTCTTACCAAATATCAATGTCACTCTTCAAATATTTCTAACTCTTGCCGTTTCTATTGCTTCGTGCGAGAGAAGTTTTAGCAAGTTGAAATTAATAAAAAATTATGTAAGATCAACTATCGGACAATAACGATTATCCAATCTTTCTATTATTTCAATAGAATACAATATCGTTAAAAATATTATGATGATGTAATTAATGAATTTGCTGAAATGAAAGCCAGAAGAGTGCAATTAAAATAAATCTTAATAAAAATCTGTTGTAATGTATTTATTTTATTATTTTCCCAAACCTAATTAATTAAACGACCTAAATGTAAATTCTTGCACGGCACAGGAATGGCTAGTTACGACACTGCATATGTTTTCTGTATAGTACTGTACATATTATATAGTACGTACCGTACTATACTGCAAAATATGCAGTTTTTTAGAAATGTTAAGTTTGAATGCTAAATGTACTGTTATTTTATTAAATTTAATAAATTCGGAGTTTATTTTCATTTCTATACTACACGTGTTTTCGATAAACCGCAAACCCCGATTAACCGCCAAAATCGTCCTCGAACGGATGGTGGCATCTTATCGGGATTTGACTGTTTTTTATATATTTTACAATATATATATATACACACTAAATATATGATATATGGTTTGTAGTATTAAATTGTAAGTAGAAAGCATTTATAAAATTAGACTATTATGAAAATGAGAGGATATACCAATTTTTTATGAAATAAGGGGGCACAGACACAAAGTTTGGAATCACTGAATTAATTTTTAAGTATTGTAAGGAAACCGAACATCTTCCACCTAGGTGTATACCTTTTTGGAACCAACTGCACAGTTTTTTTCCACCGAATCACTGAATTAATTTTTAAGTATTGTAAGGAAACCGAACATCTTCCACCTAGGTGTACACCTTTTTGGAACCAACTGCACAGTTTTTTCCACCAGGTGACGCCACTTTCCATTCTGGAAGAATACTAAGTGGCGGGGCAAAAGAAGCCCTTCCACAGACTGCCCATCTCTGCGGAGAAGATCGAACGGGCCGGGTCCAGACCTCATGATAAATATTTTCAAGGGGTGGGACCCGAAGATTAGAAACCGGGTCCTCCAAATCGGAAACCGAAGCATTTTCACGCGGCCAATCCGGCCACCAATTGTACATTCGAAAAAATAAAGATAACGAAAAACAATTGGTTTGGTAAATTTTTATTAGTGTCTGTCAAAGGATAGTAAAAAATAAATATCCTGAATTAAGAAATTTTGCCATGAAAATAATTGACTGTTTGGGAATACGTACATATGCGAACAGTTCTTTTCTCAAATAAAAATGAATAAATCTTAACAAAAGAAATCGATTAACTTGTGAACATATACAACCTTTAATGAAAATAATTTCCAGTAATTTCTCTACAAGGCTACAAATTTTAGTAGATTCATATCGTCATCAGATGCCAAGTAGTAGTCGAAAATAAAAAGCTTTTATCATCTCATAATTATATAATGTTATTTTAATATTTTTGTAAGAAAAAATGAAAGTAATTACTAATATTTTCCTTTCATTGTAATTTTGTTTAAAAATATTCGGCCTTCATTTCCTTTCAAATTGCACATTCGGTCCCCATACAATTTGAGTTTTTTTTGTCAACAGATGACGCCACATTTCATTCTCCAAGCCATGGTAGAGCTCCTTGAAAAAGCCATGGTGGAAATATACAAAGTGTGCTATTGGTAATTATAAGAAGCAAAAACTTCTTAAGATAATAGGCAAGTAAAAAGTGATTTATTTTATATATGCAAACAAAACATTTTAAATTTAAAATATAATTTATGTATATTCTGAGAATAATGATGAAAAGAAGCTGCTAATTTTTAGAGCATAGTTTTTATAGGCGGATCTACAAGGCTACAAATTTTAGTAGATTCATATCGTCATCAGATGCCAAGTAGTAGTCGCTAGATGCCAAGTAGTAGTGAACTTTGGACTAAAAAGTCCAAAGTTCACTACTATTGACTGTAGTGTTAATTGATATGAATAAATACCGATACAATATATTTATTATTGAAATCTAAGATTACTTTTATAAACCTTTCTTATAATTATAAGAAGCAAAAACTTCTTAAGATAATAGGCAAGTAAAAAGTGATTTATTTTATAGAATCAAACAAAACATTTTTAATTTAAAATATAATTTATGTATATTCTGAGAATAATGATGAAAAGAAGCTGCTAATTTTTAGAGCATAATTTATTAACTTTCATTATTCAATATAATGATAGTTTTTATAGGCGGGATTTTGTTTTTCGAATAATTATGAATTCAAAATTTTTAATTTCCATTATTTTTAGAACACAAATTTTTTACAGTTTGGGAAGAATTGTCTCGCTTCATTTTCCAATTGGTTATTCTTAATATGTGAAAATTTTTTATTTATTGAATATATTTATTGCAAATTTTATTCAATATATAAATTTAGTCATCTAAATATATTGAATTGTGAAGTTTAATTTAATCATACATTTT
>AYEL01085421.1:0-111307 GCA_000484575.1 Olivierus martensii | reverse complement strand
CGATCCCCGTCCTCCACAATCCGGCTGACCCCTCCGCAGGGGTGGTCAACCTGTGGAAGGACTTGTTTCGCCCCGCCACTTAGCACTCTTACTGAGTAGAAAGTGGCGTCATCTGTTGACAAAAAAAACCTAATCTAACCTTAAATGCTGTATTATAAAATGGCACCGGAGCACCGGCAGTGATTTTGTCGTGTTTTTTATATTGTAATTATGTAGATTACACTGTTTTATATTGCATATTTAATAATATGCATATGATTGTATTCTGCTGTTCACAATATAGAAGAGTTTTATCTCGCTACGAAATTTGATAAATTGCGCGTTTCACTCTCTCGCTAAATCAATAAATAATATACAAAGCATAAATAAATCAAGTAGTACGAACTTTAAATGTTGTAAACCATCAGAAAAAAATTATGAAAAATATTTTACCTAATATCGAATTTATGGAAGTCGGATAAATTTTAGTGAAAAATTATCACTATATTTACATAACTTACATTATATAATCAATATTTCATAAATTATTTTATTTTTCAGTTTATACAAATAAAATTAACCTACAAATTATATTAAAATTTAATCTGTATTTTTCCAAGTACAGTATTTATGTATACTATAATACTTATAGAATGAAATGTCGGAGCATAAAAAAGAGAATATCAATTTCAAAATAATCATTGATAATAAATGGGATGACAAGCAAATCTTAACGCTTTATACATTGTTCTTGGAAATTTTTAGATATGTTTTAAAAATTTTAATTTATGCGATTTATTTTGATATTAAAGATTTTTGAAAGTTTAGCTAAAACTTACTTTTACGATTAAACAATAGCATATTCTCTTCCCATATTTTTACAGGTGTCATTAATTATCATTATTGTTTCTAATTTTAAATAAAATTAAAAACTATATAGAGTTTTGTTGAAATAAGTTGACCAAAATTCTTCACACTTTTGTGTGGATTTTTGTATGTACAAGGCTTTTGCCAGAGTGCAGATTGGTAATTGAATACTATTGAACAGTTTATCCATCCTTTGAAATTTTTTAATGTGAATCCGTCGGCATTTGCTTACTATAGTGTATTAATAAAAAAAAATGATTGAATAAATTGTAATGACTTCATCAATGATCAAAATTCATTTTAATGCAAAAGTACTTATGTATGCGAATACTTTTCACGACGAATACAGCGGCGCGTTATGGCTTCACGAGGCCCCGGCAAATTTGAATTTGGGGGCCCCATGTATAGAGTTGAATTTTTCTTCGCCCATGCCTCCGGTATAATTTAACTATGTGTAATATGATATCGATTTTTAAGATTGACAACTATAATGGCCTGTTCTACGAGGAGTTTCTATTTTGAAATAAAAACAATAAAATTCAATTATACATTTGCTCTGCTTATAGGTGATTAGTAGTAGATATAATTTACTACTAATTATACCGCTTATTTCATCTCTTATTTCACCGCTGAAGGGCGCTTAAAGTCCTTCAGCCCATGTTCAGCCTCGTCAGCAGAATAGGAGGCGGAATGACACCCTAAGGTCCCGTAGAAAATATATTATGAGATAAGATCATTGCAAAGGGCTGATCTGTACACGGCAATGCGTCTGCCCTGCGCTAGGGTGTTTATATTTCATATGTTGCCATACGCCCGCCACACATCTGCAATCTAGGATCCCTAGATATAGGATAGAAATTTAATTTCTGATTTTTTATTACAAAAATAAGTTTATAGAATATTGATTTGGGGACTTTGGGGCTCCCTGTTGATGGAGGCCCCAGACAATTACCCTTTTTGACATAGGACATAGCATTTTTCATTATAGTATATGTAGTATATTACAAATTATATTAATATATTTCATAATTATTTTATATTAAAATTATATTTAAATGAAAGAAATTAATCAAAATCGATGGAGATTTTCAGTAAAAAGTTTAAAATCGAACCATGATAGTTTTATCGATATTCTATCGCAAATAACTATTTAAATCATTGCATTTCAATGATGGAAACGATATATCGCATCTCCTCGCAAGATCCGCCCTGTCCAGCAAAGTACAGAAAAACGCACTGCAGATGGATGCAAAGCATCATATCTCACTTGCAAGCAGATATTCATCACCATAAATTCCACCCATCTTCTGAGATCTTTGAATCAAAAAATATTATTTATGAATTAAATTTAATCCCAATTTTTGTCCCTTTAAGCCAAATAAATACTGTATTATTATTTTCGTGTAATTGTTTTCCTAATTTATTGTTTCAAAATTCCTGTTTTTCTTATAAAATTTTCATTTATTAAGGAGGCAAATAATTTTTCCACAATAGATATTTTACTGTAAAACATTTATTAAATAATTTGGCATAGAAAGTCAAATGAAATTAAAAATAAATATATGCAAATTTACAGCGAATCAAATTTACACGGTGATGTAATCGCAAACTGATTGCACTTTGTTTAGGCTTACCATAATTTTTTTTCTCTAACCGAGATAATTTTGAGAAAATATTCACAACAGAAAATAAAGCCTACTAGGATAAGTACCTATAATTGAAAAGGCTAATTAATTTAATGTACAGTACAAAATATGTAATCGCAAATGCCAACTCGCAATTTAAACTCAACTAAGATAGGACATGCGCAACAATGACGTGGCCAATGTAAGTTCCAGTGTTAACAACTCAAGTTGAAACAAGGCTGTGGTCGCTATTTGTTCGGTTCTCTCACAGTTCGCACTATGTCGGTTCGATATTATTCGATTTCCTCACTTTTGTGGTTCTTTATTCCACCTGACGTCAGATTGGGTCGCATGGAGTTCGCACGATCAAAAGTCTCACGAGTAGGGTTGACTTCTAACCGCATTCGCTACAGAGCGAAGTTCAATCTTCTTCAATGACGCCAAATTTATACAAATGTGCTTCAATATGTCAATATAATCATCATTTCTTGTATCATTTACTTCGCTAATAATCAAACTTATGTCTCCATTTTAAATCATGTGACCTGGCTCACTGAACTGGTTCTTTATTCAAACGAAACTGTGACATCAACCAAGAAAACTGTGAAGGTTTAGTTAGTGTAGTTCGTGGAATATCGAACCACAGCCTTAGATTTAGGTAAAAAATATTTAGATTGGCAACAGTGAATGTAATAGAGGGGATATTTTAGTTGCCAAATCGCCATTTTATCCGAGGCTGCACTATTTTTACTTCTTGTATATTCGGGACTTTTAAAATTTTACCAAATAACCGGGACAGAATGACAAACTGGCCGGGACGCCGGGACCACATCATCAAACCGGGACAATCCCGGTCAAAGCGGGACGTCTGGTAAGCCTAACTTTGTTTATATGTTCTAAACATTTTGACTTCTTGGCGATTAAAACGAACAAAGTTGTTTATTGTTTCTGGAAATGGTTTAAATTACAAATATTTTTCAATTGACAATGTTTCAATTCTAATTTGTGGATAATTTTCACCTTACTTCAGTAATAGACAATTTCCGAATAAGAGCATAAACATACTGTAAATATAATCTTTTAGATTATACTTATGTTTATGATCTTATTCAGAAATGTTATTTAATTAGCTGTATAACAAATCGTCCACAGAATGTCACCGAAAACTCCCATGAGCCACGTCTTTTTAAATATTCACTGCCATATCTGTCATGTTCGGCTTATCCATGTATAGGTGGTTTGGAAATTAATAAAATGTCAGTTATAAACTCGGTATATGTCCCCTTTGGAATAAGTTCAACTTGGTATACGTCCTGTTTGGATATGAAAAATTTTGCTTGGTATACGACCTTTTTTTGGAATACGACTGATTCGCATGCTAGAACTTGTATGAGTTTGTTGCGTGTTCTCTTAAAAAATACATTCCTTATATAAAAATTCGTATAGCAAAAATTCCTTATATAACAATTCGTAATAGCATTCTCTGGAATGACCAGACAATGTCATATTTCCGAAACATCCTGAGGAGAAGGCAGAAGCAAAGTTCTTTAGACAGATTTTTAGTAAAAGTCTAATCTGGTGAGCCTCAACAAGGTCCAAGTAGGGAAAAGAAACAGAAAATAGAAAGAGAAAAACACCAGAATTTCAGATTCCTGAAGTTTTATTGGAAGCGGACTCTCCTTCTAAACAATAACATATCCTCCTCCTCCCTTCTCAGCATCATCCTCGTAGGCACTCAACTCTTCTCAGCAAGGTAGCGAGGTTAACTTTCATTTATTTCATCTACTGTAATTGCTTTTGTATTTATGCATTTTAGTATAAGCAGTGTTTAAATTATTTTGTACAATCCCATCAATGTATAATATAATAATAACAACAGGACTCTCCTTCTAAACAATAACATATCCTCCTCCTCCCTTCTCAGCATCATCCTCGTAGGCACTCAACTCTTCTCAGCAAGGTAGCGAGGTTAACTTTCATTTATTTCATCTACTGTAATTGCTTTTGTATTTATGCATTTTAATATAAGCAGTGTTTAAATTATTTTGTACAATCCCATCAATATATAATATAATAATAACAATAGGATTTTTTTCATGGAACGGATTAATCATTTTCCCTTTATTTCTTATGGGAAAAATTCGTTTGGTATACGTCTTGTTTGGTATAAATCCAATGATCTGGAACGGATTCAAGACGTATACCGAGGTGTCACTGTATTGGATTTGCTTTATAAATTTGCAATTAAGCGACCAAGAAAAAAATTTATAATTCAAAAATTTTTTATCAAAGAATTAGGCAAATTTTAAATAAGTTATTTATAAAAATACATTATTACTGCAAATATTAGAAAAATATCAAATAGAAGTTGTCATATTAGTTTGATTAAAATGTACTGTACCTTGCAATTCATCGACAAATAATCCTGAATCAAAAAATAATAATGTGTGCGCCCTTGATCAAAAACTGCCCGTGCTGTCATATTAGTTTGATTAAAATGTACTGTACCTTGCAATTCATCGACAAATAATCCTGAATTAAAAAATAATAATGTGTGCGCCTTTGATCAAAAACTGCCCGTGATGAAAGGAGAATTAAAAGAATCAAAAGAACATTAATTAATGAGCTATTTCTAGCTGATGAAGCAAAAACTGAAATGTGAGTATCACTTATGTATGAATTTAAATAATGTAATACAAAATTAATACAATTTTGTTATAATACTGAAACAACACACAGAAATGTCGAAATAAAAATGGAGGAGGAGAATGAATGTATCGTTGAGAAGAATGATACTGCCACAGAAAAATTATCAGAAAGTGAATTGAAAGAAAAAATATCACAGTTAAAGAAGAAATGTTAAATTTTGGCAAAATGAAGCTAGAATGAAGAGTAGGGAATTACAGAAGATAATGTATAGAAAAAATAAATCAAACTGTCCTGAATGAAACTGTGGGTCATAACTTTCATGGAACTAAAATAAATGGTGAAAAATTTATCATTCAAAAGGTGGCCAAATTAACTGTATCCAGACTAGAAAATTTTAATTTTTGCATTTCTTATATAGTTATTGCTCGTTTAATGAAAGTAAGAACTTACATTCGAATAAGAGAGTTAAAGTAATATTAAATGTAAATCAGAGAAAACGAAAAAAAGTTGTTAAAGTTTGTTACTTGATATATTAAAAAATTTTTTGTTAATATTATTTCTGCTGATTTTAAATTAATTAAATAAAAATATGATAGATCTTAAGTTATTCTCTTTTATTTGAAAGAAAAGATATCAAAATAAGTTTAACAGAACACAACAAATGTCATGTTTGCGTAGCGCTGCTTTGTAGATTGGGTTAAAGTCACTCTATGCTCCTATAGAGAAGTATGGACACGACCTTGAATGCCGCCATGTTTGAGACATTAGTCCAACGCCAAGCTTACAAGTTAGATATAGGTATCGATTCAAAACAGGATTCCTTTTTCCCGTTATATTATACATAAAATATATATTATTATATAAAATTTATGCGAAGATAGTAATCATACTGCTTACTTAGAATTATTTATTATTGTCCTACCTTAAAAATAATAAAAATGTCGAATAAAAAATTGTAAATACACACTATTTTATAAGTTACAGGGATTTAGATATGGAATAGATCTTAAGTTATTCTCTTTTATTTGAAAGAAAAGATATCAAAATAAGTTTAACAGAACACAACAAATGTCATGTTTGCGTAGCGCTGCTTTGTAGATTGGGTTAAAGTCACTCTATGCTCCTATAGAGAAGTATGGACACGACCTTGAATGCCGCCATGTTTGAGACATTAGTCCAACGCCAAGCTTACAAGTTAGATATAGGTATCGATTCAAAACAGGATTCCTTTTTCCCGTTATATTATACATAAAATATATATTATTATATAAAATTTATGCGAAGATAGTAATCATACTGCTTATTTAGAATTATTTATTATTGTCCTACCTTAAAAATAACAAAAATGTCGAATAAAAAATTGTAAATACACACTGTTTTATAAGTTACTGGGATTTAAATATGGTAGGAAAAAAATACAATGTTAGGTACTTACGTATTAGAGCCAACGCAGCTGAAGTTGAGCTAATGCGCCAATAAAGAGCAATCTTGTACACACAGCTTGGGTGGCGTTAATACGTAAGTACCCAATATTACCATTAGTGCTAAGAAAACATAGACTGCTAAATTTTCATTCTAGAAATTATACTGTATAAATTATTTAAGTAACATTTTCATAAGTTGCTTAGGCAAGTTTTAAAAATAATCTGGGCAATTGATCTAGAATATAAAGTACTTATTTTAAAATTATTAAAAAGTAACTTGTACATTTTAATACATAAAATATATAAGACAACAATTAATAAATAATTCGAACATTTTATAAATAAAACACTTAGATTTGAGACAGCATTTTTCATCCACATACTTCAGCTTCCACATTTTATGTTTCCGTTTTTTTTTCAATTGGGCATTTATTTTCTTAATAATGAAATAAATTGTTGTTCTTCAATATTCTTCAACAAAATGTTGGCCAGTCATGGCAAACTGGAAAGTTTTCGCTCGGAAATATAAAAAAACGAATCATTTCTATTATTACAACAAAAGCTGCGTAACTAGGCATCTTTGAATTAAGAAATGATTTACATAACTATATATAAATAATTGAAAAATTGCTATCCGCCGCCACAAGCAGCCAAATTCAGTTTAGCTACAAGCTTAGCTCCTCGACAATGTCTCAAACATAGCGTCTGGAACCCATGTGACACGGAGCTAACCAATGAAAGGCTTCCATTGTCGGCAAAGTCTAGGGAAAAGCGTGTCCATACTTCTCTATAGGAGCATAGAGTAACTTTAGAGGGGGTGCCTGATGATGTCCTTGATGTCACGCATTTATAATGAGATGCGCAATACCCCACTTTTCTTCTTTCACCATGGTTTTAGCTATTTCAGTTTAAAGTTTTGAATTGTGACTGTATACTGTATTAGTTATTTTTAGTTTCTAACACTTCAACAATCACCATTTCAGTGATTGTTGTAAGATTCTGTTTTACAGTCAAACCTGTTTTTATGCGGTCGGTTTTTGTGCGTTATTTTTTTTTATTTTACCATGAGTTCGTTGCATTTGTGAAATGAGTGAGAAAAAACGTAAAATAGAAAATGAAAATCGAGTATATTAGTAGCGGTGAGAAAATGACTTTTTCATATTAAATCACAAGGGTAAATTGCTTTGTTTAGCGAATGTTTTCCTAACTTTGTGATTTTGATCGGAAAGTAATATCAAAGTTTGGTAGTACTTATTTGTGTGAAAGTGCATTTTCTAACATGAAAATAGTTAAGAATCTATTCGTAATCTGTCTTGGAGTTTCTTCTTTTACATATTCTGCAGATAGCTACAACAGGAATAACGTAGATCCAGCCCTTGTAAATGCTGCTGCCCGCCCTCATTTATCACATTAAATAGGTACATACATACTATTTTTATATTTTTTAACTATTATATTTTATAACTTTTTGTTAACATGTTTATTGGATGCAATCTAGTAAATATAATTTCCAAAAAGCGTTATACAGTGGGTGGTTAACGAACATAATCCATTCCAAGACAATGTTCGTTATCTGAATTGTTCATTAACCGATCATTGTCCGTTCCAAGACAATGTTCGTTATCCGAATTGTTCGTTAACTGATCACATGTTCGTTATCCGAATTGTTCGTTAACCGATCATCAATTTACCATAGAATTTAATGGGATTTTGATTATTTCGTTCCGGAGACCCAAAAAAACAAAAATAAAAAAGTACATAATTTCTTACTATGTTTATTTATATGTAATTACAATAATATATACATACACAATCTTTCATTTTAATCTATTATGCTTATTTTCCAATAAAGAATCTGCCCAATATCGATTGCTTCTCTTCTTCAGGAATTTTCGAAAGTGATTAATAGCATTTTCTTGGTAGAGATCTCCAAGCCTATTGACCTTAACCTGGTATGGGTGACATTCTAACATCAAAAATTGTAAAATCTCTCTTACCTTCTTTAATAAATCTTTGATTTTTGTTTTACGTTGTCTCTGAGTTCATTTTAATCGGGAAAACTACTTTTCTTCCATCCTTACCCATAGATCCACGAACGCGCAAGGCCGTTCCGTTAGGTTAGTTAAGCCGAAATATCCTCATGGAATATTTTTATCTGGCGGCGGCCATTTATAGACCCGCCATAATCACAGGCTGAACAACACCCATGATGGAGTCAACCGGAAGATTGAAGGATGGGATTCAATGGTCCTGGTCCAGATGCGGTATTTTTCGTGGCAACATTAACCGCGATAATCGAGGTATTCCTGTATTAAGTAAAAAACAAATATAAAACAACCCATTATTATTTGTTTTCATTTTACACGATTTTTCTCTACCTTATTTTGTTTTTATCCTTATTAAAAACAGATATTTTTTTTAATTAAATATTTTTAGAATCTCAAAATTCAAGAATGTTTTGAAAGAGAATCTTAAGAAATAAATTAATTACTAATTCGGGAATTCTCGATTCTAGAGAAAGCAAACAGTTCGGGAAAAGACAATCACTACTGAAAAGATTATATCAAATAATGATTATAAATGTTAGGTTTACTTAAATATATTTAATTAGCCATTAGTATATTTGAGAGAGATTTCCTTCTTTCACTTCTCTCTCTTTAAACACTGGAATTCATATATCAATTGCTGATCTTTAAGAGCTATGAATTTTGCAACATATCTAATTGATAAAAAAGATATATTACACTGTGTAAAAAATTTTTATTAATTTTTTGTTTTTTGATAGTAACTGTTATTTCCTAATTGCTTATGCCTCAAAAGTATAGCAAATATCTGTTATTTCCTAAAACTTTACTTTTGTGAATAGTACAGTGATATTTTGAAATTTATCTATTTTCCAAAATATTCCAGATGAATTCAGTGCTGTGTAAACTTAGAATAACTTCTGGAACTTTCTAAACTCTCTGCATAACTTCTATTTATTATTGGAAAATTCTAGTAGTATAAATACAAGGGCCCACCCCATCACCAGTTTATCAGTTCAGTTTATTTCCAACTTTCTAAGTGGATACATATCTGCATTTTTCTGAAATGGCATCAAGACATTGCAAGCATTCAACAGAAGAATTTTGTTATGTCTGCTAATTTATCAAGAAGAGAAAAAAAATACTTTCTGCTAAAATGCGAGTCCTAGAAAGAATATTTTCAGCAAGCCTATTGAAGATCAAAATATCATTGTCCTAGCCACAAAAGAAAGCTTGTGGAAATAATAGTCATTTTCTATATTTTTTATAGGTATAAGCAATCAGGAAACAACACTATCTAGGAACAGAAATGCTGTTATTTGAAAGTATATATTCAGAAAGTACTCATATTAGTTTAATTCTTTTAGAAATATTTCTTAATATATATCTAATAAAAATACATTAGTAAACATTTTCTTCTCGAATCTTTCCTGATTGAAAATTATGAAAATATTAGGTTCCTAATTTATAAATTGTGATTAGTAATTGAAAACACCAAATTTTATATTTTTTGGTTCTTAATATATATTGGAAAATTAGTTTTGATCTAATTATTTGTGTGTATACAATGAGATGTGAGCATCAAAAGTAGAATTTAAACAATTTGTAAAAAATGAACACATTATTACTAAGTGCAAAATAATTCAAACTTTTATTTACAAAAAATTGTATTTCTGCTTTTATAATATATAAACAGGTTTAATCTTATTTCTATATGCTATTTTTAAAAAATAAACAAAATTTTACAACCAATGCAATTAATCAAATTAATTCTGATAAAATGATCACAGATTTTTTCATTGTGCATAAGAACAACAATTATAGAAAAATCATCATAAAAAATTTGAGGGCATATCATCACAGATTTTGGCACTTAAAGTTATCACAGGAAATGGAAGGAATGTTTGATTATTTAATTTTTACATTACAAATACTTTAACAAATTAAGTTTTTTCTGATTTCATAGACATACATAAATTCTAAACATATATAAAAGAACCAACAAACATATTCAATAAGATAAACTGTTTAAATTAAAAATGTTTTTAACTATCCATGTAATCTGCATCAATTAAACTGAAGCAGTTATGTGGATAGCTGTTTCAGTTTAAATTTTTTTTAAATTAAAACAATTTATCTTACTGAGTATGCTTGTTGGTTCTTTTATTTAATGTTTTACAGTAAGAAATCTTATAGTATACTTTTAAACGTATTGCTTAGCTTATTTAATACTATTCTGCAAAATATATATATACATAATATCAAGTCTGAATTAAATTCTGAGTAAATTAGCTTATAGTAACATTTTTTATATAATAAGAAGATTGATAGTTCAGATCAAATTTTTTTCCCAGTTGATTTCATATGCTTCATATTTTAAAATCTGCAGATTATTATTATATAAAATTATATAAATGATAATGCTACAATTTAGAGTGATTCATATACTAAATTTTTTCATAAATAATATAGTACAATATTTATTATTTAATCTTTTATCATGCCATCTAATTTTTCATTGGTGCTTTCAATTTTATCCAGCAATATTTTACAGGATAATTTATACATTAAAATACTATTCTCTGCATATATCTAAAAATAAACTACTTAATACAGAATAGCAAAAAATATTACTATTAATAAATTAGTTAGAGAACCAAGGAATTATTAATAAACAGCAGCATACCAAATATTTGGAAATATTGGCCCATCATGAACACTGATTTATTTTCTTATAATATTTCTGAACTACTTAATGAGAGCCTAAATTGAAAACATTTTCTATCAAAATTTTTTTCATTTTTGATCAAAAATGTTTGGAATATCTTTTTTTAACTGGTTAATTTTATTTCTTATAGGATTAACATTTTTCATTTATAGAATTATAAAATATTAATATGATTATAAAATGTATTAAACATAATAATTAAGGTTTTTACTTTTCCCTTCCATCAAATTTTTTAATCTAAACTGTTTTGTAAGTTTGTTTTTAATTTCTGTGTCTTTTTGAACTAATATTAACAAAGTTCAAAATATTATTGTTGTTCAAGTTATGTAATTGTTGAATTAATTTGATTACTTATTGAAAGTTATTTGAAGAGGCTGTAAAAGTTGATTTTATAATATTGAAAAATAATAGAATTAATATTAGAGCATCAAATTTACTTGTTTATAAATTCATCTATAAATTATGATTTGATTTACATTTTTCTAATTATTTCAACTGATACAAATTATTTTTATAGCTGACTTTAAATATGTTATCTTGATAATTTAGAAGAAACTTTAAGAAAAATGGACATTATTTATAAACTACTAATGGGTTTTAATTTTCTAACTGCCTTTTCATGCTTTATTAATTACTAATGAATTAGTCATAAAAAACCAAACCACCATTAAAAGATATACAAAAAATTTAAAAGCATTCAATTCCATCATAAACACATTTACTTATGTTCATATTTCTGTTTCACTAAACAAAATGTTTACTGAAAGAATATTTTCAATTTTTGGTAATATGCTAAAATTTTCATAATTCTTGATCAAAAAGACCTGAATCATATTTTATACGATTGTTCAGAATATCTTTTTAAAATACAGTCAATTCTTGTTATTCACAGATTCTGTATTTGCGTATTTGATTATTCGCGAAAATTTATTTGTAACCACAAAATCGATATTCGCAGAGCATTCGTGCTTATTCACGGATTCCCGTCGAGCAGCAAAAATATTGTTACCAATGTAAACTCTCTCTCTCTAATAAAAGAAGTTGTTTGTTACCAAATGTAATCTCTGAACTGGTTTGCCGGGAAAGGTTTCGGGTCCCACCCCTTGAAAATATTTATCATGGGGTCCGGGCCTGGTCCGTCGATCCCAGTCCTCCACAATCCGGCTGCCCCTCCGCAGCGGTGGGCAGCCTGTGGAAGGGCTTGTTTCGCCCCGTCACTTAGTATTCTCCCTGAATGGAAAGTGGCGTCATCTGTTAACAAAAAAAAATACACGCCTCTTGTGTCTCCGCTCCCTCTGTGGACGGAGGCAATTCTCGGCCCTTTAAAGGTCGCTTCGGCGACACTGTGCACGAGATACGAATGCGGCCTTCTTACCCCTAGGCCTGGCAAACCTGAGCGAGTCCGCCCTATTGGTATTTCGTTCGCTTGTGGATCAGAGATGTGGTCAGGCGAGTCCGCATATCTAGTTGCAGGTTATGATTAAGCCGAAATTATTCTAGCGCACCCCTAGTTGCAGGCTATGATTAAGCCGAGATTATTCTCGAAGACCAAAGTACCCTGTAGTACCTCGTAGGTGGAGCAGGGGAAAAGCTTTGGCTAAAGTCTCAGAATACGACAAAAGGCCACACAGACAAGGCTGACGCAGTTTTCAACGCAGTTCAGAAAGACAATGTGTCAGCTGTCACATCAAACATCTTGCAACATTAAAAAACTATCAATCAAAAATAAGATTTTATTTACTACATAGTTAATGTAAAAAGTTAAATAAAGATTACTGTAATTATAATCCCGTCAAAAATATTTCATATGAAATAAGCCAAGTACAGTATTACTGTAACAGGATATTTGTGAAAATTTAGATGCGGTTATTTTGGTTGATATTACATTATTTTTTTAAATCGTGAAACAAATAGTTGCATCTAAATTGCAACAAATTTAGATGCGCTACTTGTTTCACAATTTAAGAAATTAATAAGATAACATCAACCAAAATATCTAAATTTTCACAAATATCCTGTTTCGGTAATATTGTACTTGGCTTGTTTTATTTAATATGAGATGTTTTTGATAGGATATCATTTATTTTTTAGATGATTATGCCTATATTCCAAATTTGGTGAGAAGCAGTTAAACAATGTAATATATAGAAATCATCTTTGGAAAAATGGCATTTGCCATCTTTATTTAGCCCAATTGTGCTCTAACTTTTAGAGGATCTCAGGTAATCTAAGGAATACCTTCTTCTTTCATCGATATCGGTTAAACGATGCGACCTGTAGAGGTGTCTGCATAAGGGAAGGGGAAGGAGAAGAAGAAGAAAAAGAAAAATGACGCTTTTTTTCAATTTTTGCAATTTTTAAACCGCTCTAATTCTATTATTAATTGGATATGAAACTACAAAGTTAGCAATCTATGTCGTATTGAATACTTTTCTCAAATATAATTGTAAGATTAATAATATTTAACTTAGGAACAAAGTTACATCGAGTTGAATTTTGGTTGAAATGACTCCGGTATACGAGTCAGTCAGTGACCATGTACTTGGGTTAGAGTCACTGCCGTGCCGCTTGATACTGAATTTACTATTACACACTGCATATACTGTTGTTATTTGTAAGTAATGTAATACATATTAAATAAGGTGTCTGTAAACAAAAATACACACAAACCAAGTATGAAAATGTTGGGAAGAAAGGTTCATAGGAACCTAACAGAGAGATAGACATTTCTTTATATTATTTTATTATTAAGATATGTATTAACTCTTTCTTCATTTATGTAAACATTTACAAATTTATTATTAATTTAGGAAGAAAAAAGCAATATTTGTAATATTATATATATACATAATTTCAATAATAATGCAAAATTTTATAAGACTACATCTGCAGCATCCACACTTTTTGATTTCACTTTACCAAGCTTATTTTAAAAAAAATGAGTCTTATAATATTCTCTTTGGATATTCTTAATGTCTGTAATGATTAGTATATTTTCATGATATTTGTTACGAAAATTGTTCTGCTAATAAAAGTAAACTGCATAGTCTTTAGTTACAACCAATTAAAAATACTATTTAAACTTCTGATGTTTTTTCTTCTTAATAACTCTTGTAGTATTTTGATTGATTTTATGAAATTCAATAGAAACTTTCAGTAAGTAAAATCAACTTGAATAAATTCTCTAGCTTTGTGTATTAAAAAATGATAGACATTCATTTAAACTTTTTCCCCTCTATGCTATGTGATCTTATTAAACAAGATGTTTTTAAATTACATGTCTCTTATTTGGTAACGTCGTATAACGTACTGAGAACTTCATAGTTTACTTAAGTAAATGAGTAAGTGAGCAGTAAGCAAGAATCATTCAATAGACGTGTAGCGCCACAAGCGGGTGCCGCCAGATACAGTATATCCCTCATGCAATATGGCAGTCAGTCGGCCGGATTGGCCGAGTGTACAAAACACAATCAAATATTGAAGTTCGTCGGCCGGATTGGCCGTGTGGAAACGCTTCGGCTTTCCACTCTGGAGGACCCAGGTTCGAGTCTCGGGTTCTATAGTATCTCAACGCTTCGGCTTTCCACTCTGGAAGACCCGGGTTCGAGTCTCGGGTCTCATCCACGCTTCGGCTTTCCACTCTGGAGGACCCGGGTTCGAGTCTCGGATCCCATATCCCAAGGTTGAGTCGGCCGGATTGGCCGCGTGGAAACGCTTCGGCTTTCCACTCTGAGGACCCGGGTTCGAGTCTCGGGTCCCACCCCTTGAAAATATTTATCGTGGGGGACCCGGGTTCGAATCCCGGGTCCCACCCCTTGAAAATATTTATCATAGGGTCCGGGCCCGGTCCGTCGATCCCAGTCCTCCACAATCCGGCTGACCCCTCTGCAGGGGTTGGCAGCCTGTGGAAGGGCTTGTTTCGCCCCGCACATAGTATTCTACCTGAATGGAGTGTGGCGTCATCTGTTGACAAAAACCATAGTATTCTACCTGAATGGAGTGTGGCGTCATCTGTTGACCAAAAATAATAGACCTGTAAGTTAAAAATATTTAAATGCAGGCATTTTTGTATTTTCAATAAATATAAATATGCATGAAAAGATTAAAATTTTTTAAAATAATTTTTGATTAAAGCGATGTTAATCTTTATTAGGTTATATATCCGGTACTCTCTGTCCAATACAGCTCTTAATCTCACTTTTTTGAACAATCTGAAAAGAAGTAATGATAAAATTAATTATAAATGAAAATATATATAATTTCGTGTTGATATAATAAGTTGCAATGTTTACAAATTCGTCATATTCTTCATAAACTTTATTGAAGCATTTTTCATATTTTTCTTTCAGAGATAGTGATTTCTATAAATATATTGAATATTTCTTCTGTTTACAACTTACTGATATTATTCACGTAAAGAAGTAATTAGCTCATACTTGACGGACGGAGACCGTGGTAATTTAGAAACTACCATTGAGTGTTGGCCAGCCTATGATGAGTTCTAAAAGTGGCCGCCACCAGATAATGTATATCCTTTGTGAGATATGGTGGCTTAATTCAAATAACCTAACTTAACTTAGCCGCGTGGTTAAGCTCTGACTTACCACCCTGGAGGTCCGGGTTCAAATCGGGTCCCACACCTGCAGTTTTTCAGAAGGGGTCGGGCCCGGTCAATTGAACCCCATTCTTCAACCATCCGGTTGACCCCATCATGGTGTTGGCCAGCCTGTGATGGATTTTATAAGTGGACACCGCTAGATATAGTATATCGGCGGCCGGATGGCCGAGTGGTAACGCGTTGGCATGCCACGCAGTCAACCCCGGGTTCGCGTCCCGAATCCAGCCGCTCCTGAAAAGTTTTTCGAGGTTCTAAGCCCGGTCCGGCGATCCCGGTCTTTCGCCATCCGGTCTCCCTCTACGGATGTGGGTGCAGTCTGTAGTTGGAACTGGCCCCGCCCCTAATCTCCCTGATTGAAAAAGGGGTGTAAAAATGCAAAAAAAAAGATATAGTATATCCCTCGTGTGATATTCCAGCTTAACTAACCTAATCTAACCGTCGGCCGGATTGGCCACGTGGAAACGCTTCGGCTTTCCACTCTGGAGGACACGGGTTCGAATCTCGGGTCCCACCCCTTGAAAATATTTATCATGGGGTCCGGGCCCGGCCCGTCGATCCCCGTCCTCCACAATCCGGCTGACCCCTCCGCAGGGGTGGTCAACCTGTGGAAGGACTTGTTTCGCCCCGCCACTTAGCACTCTTACTGAGTAGAAAGTGGCGTCATCTGTTGACAAAAAAAACCTAATCTAACCTTAAATGCTGTATTATAAAATGGCACCGGAGCACCGGCAGTGATTTTGTCGTGTTTTTTATATTGTAATTATGTAGATTACACTGTTTTATATTGCATATTTAATAATATGCATATGATTGTATTCTGCTGTTCACAATATAGAAGAGTTTTATCTCGCTACGAAATTTGATAAATTGCGCGTTTCACTCTCTCGCTAAATCAATAAATAATATACAAAGCATAAATAAATCAAGTAGTACGAACTTTAAATGTTGTAAACCATCAGAAAAAAATTATGAAAAATATTTTACCTAATATCGAATTTATGGAAGTCGGATAAATTTTAGTGAAAAATTATCACTATATTTACATAACTTACATTATATAATCAATATTTCATAAATTATTTTATTTTTCAGTTTATACAAATAAAATTAACCTACAAATTATATTAAAATTTAATCTGTATTTTTCCAAGTACAGTATTTATGTATACTATAATACTTATAGAATGAAATGTCGGAGCATAAAAAAGAGAATATCAATTTCAAAATAATCATTGATAATAAATGGGATGACAAGCAAATCTTAACGCTTTATACATTGTTCTTGGAAATTTTTAGATATGTTTTAAAAATTTTAATTTATGCGATTTATTTTGATATTAAAGATTTTTGAAAGTTTAGCTAAAACTTACTTTTACGATTAAACAATAGCATATTCTCTTCCCATATTTTTACAGGTGTCATTAATTATCATTATTGTTTCTAATTTTAAATAAAATTAAAAACTATATAGAGTTTTGTTGAAATAAGTTGACCAAAATTCTTCACACTTTTGTGTGGATTTTTGTATGTACAAGGCTTTTGCCAGAGTGCAGATTGGTAATTGAATACTATTGAACAGTTTATCCATCCTTTGAAATTTTTTAAGGTTTTACATGTGGCCGCCGCTAGATAAAGTATATTCCTTGTGAGATATGGCGGCTTATCTAACTAACCAATCAACCTAACTTAACTTACTTTAGAAAAAATTAATAAATAATAATAGGGATAAAATTGGAAAATAAAAGTGTTAATTGTTGCGTTTGAGTAAATTGAAATATTAGAAGGATTGACCATGTGGAAACGCTTTGGCTTTCCACTCTGGAGGACCCGGTTTTGAATCTTGGGTTCCACACTTTGATAATGTTTATCATGGGGTCCGGGCCAGTCCAACGATCACCATCTTCTAAAATCCGATTAATTCCTTTGCAGAGATGGACATCTTGTGAAGGAGTGTGTTTTTTTTGTCAACAGAGGATGCCACTTTCCACTCAGTAAGAGTACAAAGTGGCGGGGCGAAACAAGCCCTTCCACGGAATGTCCACCCCTGCGGAGGGGTCAGCCGGATTGTGGAAGACGGGGATCGACGGGCCGGGCCCGGACCCCATGAAAATATTTTCAAGGGGTAGGACCCGAGACTCGAACCCGGGTCCTCCAGAGTAGAAAGCCGAAGAGTTTCCACGCGGCCAATCCTGCCAAAGAAGGAGTGTGTTTCGCCCCGTAATTTAATATTCTGACAGAATGGAGTGTGGCGTCATCTGTTGACCAAATATATATATATTAGAAAAGTATAAATTAAAAAAATTGATATGACATCCCAAAATTTTTTGAGAGAAATCAATTTCTCTCAAAAATTAGAAATGGTATAGAAAAATGGCTTAGCAGTTTTATTTTTCCAGTTGTGAAGTCATGTCTTGCTGAGTACAGTACAGTACACTGTATATGTGAATTTTATAAAAATGAGATATTTTCGCGAGATATTGCGCTGACAAACGGTTATGCATGAGAAATCTGGTTATACAAGTTATCTTTCGAATGCTATTCTACGATAATTTTATACAATCCGATCAATAGTAATTCTTCTTAAATTACATTATAATATTGCAGTCTTGTATATTTTTTAATTCAACATTTCAATCATTTTCCAATTATTAAGTAGCTGCCTCATTTCAAATTTTAATCCAGGATACCAACACCAATCGAAGAATCTTCATTTTCAGTTTTACGCCACTTTCCATTTTCTTCAGATACTAAGTAGCCGAATTATTCAAACTACATACAATGCACTATTCATACTACATAAATGGCAAACTTGTATGTGGAAGCACATCCAAGTTGGTTGGTAAGCCATCATATGAAAAGTAGGATTCAATGAATCGAAGTTTAGACCCTTCTGAAAATTCTGGTAATAATGCAGTCGGCCAGATGGCCGTCGATAAAGCTGTAGCTTACCACCCTGAAGGATCCGGGTCCCACATCTCCATTTTTTCAGGAGAGATCCGGGCCTGGCCCGTTGAACCCCATCCTTCAACCATATCTCACGATGGTTGAAAGATGGGATTCGATATAATGTATCATCGATCCCTAAATGCATGTTGAAGATATCCATTTTACTTAATCGAAATCGATTCATCAATTGATCATTATTTTTTCATCAATTGATTTTTCGTTAATCGATTTCTGATTAATCGATTTTTAATTATTCTATTTCTGATTAATCGGAAATCGATTAATCGATTTTTATAGTCGATTTCTGATTATGTATTTTTAATTAATCGATTTCCGATTAATCGATTTTTTTTCTATTAATCGATTTTTAATTACTCGATTTTACGATTAATCGATTTTTAATTACTCGATTTACAATTAATCGATTTTTTCCATAAGTCGATTTTCGCTTAATCGATTTAATCAAAGTTGATTAAATAAATTTATCGATTAAATTTATTATATAAAAATTGATATTTGTTTTCTGACAGTTCAGAATAAATTCACACATATTTCACCTATTGGGATCAAACTTTGAATAGTGATTTAATGGGAACCAGAGGTTCCCAAAATTATTTGGACTATTGCTCACTTCACACAAAAAATTATTCAGTTCCCTCTGAAAAACTTTTTTTGCAAATCAAGCACATAGGAGAATCAGTCACGTGTATTGTTTGTACAGACTAAATAAAGTCATAGTTCAAATATTCGATACTATATTGTATATTTTTTCTTAGGTTCAGCCGATATTATCTGTAAAAAAAAAATAAATTTTATGCATTTTTTATCATAATAGGTGTATAAAATTATCAAGAGATATAACAATTTATATAATTGAAAAAGTGGAATTTTTCTTGCCGGATCCAAAATTTTTTGCATTATTTTTGTTATTAGTATATCATCCATGACATCAGGTTTACAGTAGATTTTATGTATGAAGGCAAAAGACAAGTAAACTAAATTACTAATGAAATTAATAAGCTAGGTTTTGTTCTTTGCTCAGTATTAGATATATTTTTTTAATATTAAATTATCATTTAGCAAACTAAATTTATCAAGATAAATTCATTAAAAAAATAATTCATTTAAAATATTACATCAATTTGTAATTAAAATTCAGTTAATAGTTTTAATTTAGTTTGCCCTTATTTAAATAATTTTTCCTTATTAGCACACACCTATTACTAATTTATACAGATGATTTGATAGCTATAAATAAATGCTAATAGTTAATAGATTTTACGATTTCATTCCCCTCATTTCATTAATATTATAATATAAAATATGAGAAATATATTGTCTGTATGCTTCAAATAGTATTGTACTGATATATTACGATTTTATTATTAATAAGTATTATAAAATACAGAAATGTACGACAGATATGTTAGAAAACATATGTAAATACTCACATATAAACTGCTGTTTTATTGAAGCAACAATAATACAATTTGCTTTGTATGTGATTCGTAATCCGTAAAGATCGAAGGTACTGAATTATTTTTTTAGCGTGATAAAAAAATTTAATATTTTTGCTGCATATAATTAACATTTTTTTTTAAAATAGAGATAGATTTGATTCATTAACTGAAGAAGCGTCGGCCGGATGGCCGCGTGGTAAAGCTTTGGCTTACTACCCTGGAGGATCCGGGTTCAAATCCGGGTCCCACACCTCCAGTTTTTCAGGAGGGGTCCCGGCCCGGCCCGTTGAATCCCATCCTTCAACCATCTGGTTGACCCCATCACGGGTGTTGGCCAGCCTGTGATGGGCTCTACAAGTGGCTGCTGCCAGATACAGTATATCCCATGAGGATATGGTGGAGTAATCTAATTAACCTAACCTAACCTGAAGAAGCTTTTTATGTAATGATGTTGCTTTATAAGTAATATAAAAAAATTATCTCTATTATACATAAAATTTATCCTTAAATCCTCTTAAATTTAAATAGTACAGCATAACTGCCTTGAAACATAGAGCATATAAAATTTTTACACTTTCATGTACTTCCATGTTCTTTTATGAATAATATAGAAAGAGAGTGACGTTAGAATGAATGATAATCGGAAATGTGTTGAGAGGAGACTGTTTGTTACAAATGTTTTTTATGCATAAGACCGTCTCTCAATACATCGGAGAGTCATGTGAGAGTGACTTGGTTGTGTGTATGATGTTATGGGAGGGAAGATCATTGATACCAGAATAGTGAGAGATATAGAAGTTGGATCAATCATTATATGGTAAATCCGTTATGTGGAGAAAGGAATTTAATGACAAAAAAACAATGCGAATGAAAGTGAAAAATTCATTTTCTCTCGCATCCGCACTTTCTGGGTCGTTTCCTTCTTTTGGTCTCATTATCGCCATTGTAAGTAGACCACGCTACATTAGACACTGCAATAATTGCAAGATATGTTTCTATATAACTTGCAATTATTGCGGTGTTCATAAATGTTCTGCATAAACATTTGATTACTATATATAATACTTACGCTGCCATATATAATACTTGTGTAGATTCATTAACATAATTCAATAATTAATTGATTAATTCCATTGTTTTTTTTTTTTATTTTCATTCTCAATAGTTACAGTTTACCAAATACCATCCCATACGAAAATATATAAATCAAAATCAATTATTTGTATTTAATAATAAATATTTTTTAAAAATTCTTTAACCACATCTGTTATGCTGGTAAAGAATTATGAGTTTATAAGAACTTTAATTTTAATGCTATGAGTTTGTAAGAAATACTGTATATTAGCTGAATGGCATAAAAATCTTTTGTGCATTTGAATGGCACTTTAATTGTTACGAAAACAATATTAGCAATTTTGCGTTCGTGTTGGAAATATCAATTGTTAAAGAAGGGCATTAATCATAAATTTAATAGGAAATATATTCTGAATGATTTATTAGCATAATAAGTAGAAATAACGGTTTTAATATCAATAATAGAAACTCACATGGAAGATTGTATAAGGCAACCACTGATTCAATAATTATTGACATCAAATAATAATGTCAACTGACGTAGCTATAAATTTAAATAGGAAATAAATTGGAACATTCTAATATTAGATTTTTTTTTCACTTTCTTTTTCCGATTAATTATCTGTTTCCCGACATTAATAGTTAGCATCAAATCCAATAACATTTTATATTATAGGCCTATATAATAAATATTAAAAGCATATCTTTATATTATAGTAAGTTTAACGCGGGGGGATACGTTCCAGAAAAACTAATCGTTAAATGAAACAGCGTTAAACGAGGTCATCTTAACACGTAAATAATGGGATAAGTGAAACAGGACAGTAAATAAAACATATGCGTATCATTTATTTTATTTTGTAACATATATTTTTATTATTGTCTTACATTAATAATATTATAGACATTTTGATTGCTAATATCGATTTGTATTTATAAATCATCCACGAAAAAATTCTTAAAATTAGAAAATAAAAAGTTTTAAAAACATAAAGCAGTAATCGTATTGCAGTAAACTATAAACAACGAAAAAATATCAATGAAAGAAAAATATTCTAACTTCAAGGAACTATAGTTGTAAGTAGCAGAGTAAGCCATAGTTCGAAGTGGCAGCATTCGGTTATAACTAAAATGGGATAATTGCTAATTTTATTACTGTAAAATAACGTTTATGACCGATCATAAATATGAACTGTGAACGCAATGCTAATTTTATTACTGTAAAATAACGTTGATGACCGATCATAAATATGAACTGTGAACGCAATAGACTTTCGTATCTACTGCACTGCACTGATATCAAACGCATTGAGAGACGGCATAGGAGTAACAAAGCATCAAATTCGTGCGATTTGGGATTTATGTGAGTAAAATTGGTTAAAAAAACCGCGCCAAAGTGAATCAATAAAAAATATATAGAATTAGAAAAAACAGCGTTATACCGAAATAGCGTTAAATGGGGTCTTACTGTATAATAATTAATCTATTTATCGTAAAAATTATTGTGTCGTTTCTTTATCTGTGCCTAAATTTACAACTGGTAGTTCGACATAAAAATATATCTGCAGAATGTATTGCAACAATTTTAAAGAATGAAGTGTGTTGAAATAAAGTGATTATTGAATTATAATTTAAAAAAAAAAAAAAACAGTTTAATTATTTTTATAGATGGCTTCCCTAAAAACAATTTATTTTATTGCAAATTCGATTACACGTGTAGAAATACAGTTCATCGAATTAGCTTATATACTGAGTTATCAAATTAGCTAAAATAACAAATTAAGTAGATTTTCTTATTAATTGTAATGTTTGTTAACAAAAATTTAAGTAATATATATATATTTATATATGACGTGATGCACTATAAAAAAGGAAGAGTATTATTAGCATAAATTGTTATATCCTTTTCACCCATTTAAAAGTAGAAAGGATAAGGCTTCAAAAGAAAAAAACTTGTTTATTTTCCCTTCATTTCATTGCTTACTACATACAGTGTTTAACGTGTTTAAATCTTTAAAAACTTCGTACAAATTTGTTTAATTTTGATATTTTCCCCCTTTTTTCATCGCTAGCATGAAGTACTTTATATTAATGCTAGTGTTTGCAGTGATCATTGGCAACGTAGTTTACATGAATGGATACAGAATTAAGCGGAATATTCATAGCTACTGTAGTAAGTATATACTAATTTCTTTATCGCTTTCTAATGAATTATATTGTTACAAAATATTGTTGAAGAACATTAACAATCATACTATGTGAAGAATCATACTATGTGCGTGTGCAAGAAGGATGAGAATTTATTTTTGACTTATCGTATTTAATTTGCATAATAATATCTTGAATCCATTCATTTTTTCTCAGACGCAGAACGATAATTTATCAGTTTTTAAAAGGATATTGATCTAAATATCAGATTCAATTTACATCCAATATATTTTGAATAATAATTTTAACTAATATTCGTGGCATTCTATCAAATATTTAGTCTTATATTTGTAATTTTCTGATATGAGTATTGAGTTTCAAAAACTACAAAATCTCATCAGTCAATTGATTCTGCTTTGTTAAACGATTTCGAACAAAGAAGGTCGTATGATAAAGCATTCGCTTCGAATTTGTAGTATCAGAGTTCAATTTTGAATCCAATTTTTCAGGTGATGTCCAGGTCCAGTTCATTGAATCCCATCATTCAATCTTTCGATGATTTCATTATGGGTGATGGCTAATCTCTGGTCAGTTCTAAAGGGACTATTGCTAAAAATATTTCCATTTGGGATTCGACGTCATAATTGAAAACTCAACTCGAACAAAGATTAGATTAATGTAGTTAAACGGCCATATCACACAAAGGATTTACTTTATCTGGCTACCGCCATTTGTAGAGTCCATCACAGGCTGGCTAATACCCATGATGGGGTTAACTGGAAGGTTCAAGGATTGAATTCAACGGCCCTAGCCTAAATCTCTCCTGAAAAACTAGATATGTGGACCAAGATTTGAACCCGGATCCTCCAGGATGGGAAGACACAGTTTTACCGCGCAGTCATCCGACCGATTCGAACAAAGAAGAAAAATAAAAATTATAGAAGTGACTCTATGCCAGATTCTATTGATAGTAAATATGTTGCATTATTCATTACTCTGATTTTAAATTCCATGTAAATATTTAATTTTCAGATCAATCTTCACTGGCATCATAATTTCAAAATGGCGTATTCAAAAACTTTCTTAATTTGAATATATAAATTCTATCAAAAATATACCGTAAATATGCAAGTTGCTAAAATATTTTATTTTTTTCCAATTTTTTATTTCATGATATACATTAAAATAAATTACAAATTTATTCCTATTCTAATACACTTCATTAATCAGAATATATCTAACTAAAATTCCTTTTCAGAACTTCCAAAGATTTTTAGATCGACTTGTTGGGAATGCATCGAAGAAAATATGCCAGAAAATGAAAGAGAAATGGTATGATTTCGTAGTAATATATTCTTTAATATATCTTAATACAGAATGATTGATAAATTTTAGTAAATCGTTAACAATTTATATTTGTTTTTCTGTTGGTCAGTATTCGAACATAAGTAAATGTTTCGAAGTAAGTTCTTTCGATAAAGTTATGAATACATTTTGTGATTTAAATAAAGAAAAGGTAATTCTACATGTTATTTCGATTATATTATATAAATACCATTAAAATTAATTTATTTTAATATGTCTGAAAGTAAAATGAGAATTCTGCATTTTAGCACCAAGAATGGTTTAAGACGTACGTCCACTGTTTCGTCCATGTAGATTTTGAAAACTTTGAAGGACCCGTAAGTTTATTGATTGTTATTTTTATTGCATTTATAAAGAATGGTTTAAGACGTACGTCCACTGTTTCGTCCATGTAGATTTTGAAAACTTTGAAGGGCCCGTAAGTTTATTGATTGTTATTTTTATTGCATTTATGAGTTAACTTATTCTGAAAAAAAAATTCAAATTTATATATTTTTAGAATGTGGATTACAAGGATATCGTGGATTGTTTTATTAATAAGTTAGGCAAGCTAGAAGAGCCGTCTGAAAAGAAACATCCCAAAATCCCAAGTGAATATTCAACTTTAAAAACAACTAATAAGTTAGGCAAGCTGGAAGAGCAGTCTGAAAAAAAACATACCAAAATCCCAAGTGAATATTCAACTTTAAAAACAACTTAAATTACTAAGCATAATTTTTGTTTTGCAAAATTTTCTGTAATTTCTGAAATAAACATTATCTAGCCATAAATTTAATCGTATTAAATTATTTTTCAATGTAACAAATATAAGAATAACTAAATTTTCAATGCGCGGTAAAACTATTGTAAATATGTTAAACAGTTTCTTAACTGTAGAGAATAGAACAAACAGTTTCTGTCAGTCAAATAGCCGCGGAATATAGCATTCGTTCATCATCTTGGAGAATCCGGATTCAAATCCGAGTCCCATATCTGCAGTTTTTCTGGAGGGTCTGGGCCAGCCATTGAGCCCCATTCTTCAATTTTCCGTTTGATCCCACTATGGGTATTGGCCAGCCTGTGGCGTGATCTAAAAGTGGCTTCCAGATACAAAATATCCCAAGTGTGATATGGCGGCTTAACCAAAATCTAACATAACCAAACTGTTTCTCGATTGACTATTGCTGAAGTAATCTAGAATTCTCTCTGGGAAAAAAAAAGTTTGAGTATAAGATTCACATCTTCAGATTGTTTTCAGAGGGAGAGAGTACATGCCGATGATTCTCATTCTTTATCTGTCGGTTATTTCACCAAAGTGGCGGATTCTAGAATGTTCCCAATGTTTAACAACATAAAAATTATATTATAAAACTTAGTCCAAATCGGATGATAATCGCTGGAGACTATTTCACCAAAGTGGCGGATTCTAGAATGTTCCCAATGTTTAACAACATAAAAATTATATATTATAAAATTTAGTCCAAATCGGATGATAATCGCTGGAGAATGTTTCCGATAAGTGATGGCAGTCGTGGATAGCGGTTGACACTATCGTTGATGACTGTTGGTAACAGACGTTTAGTGTCCAAACCAAAATCAGTAGTCATGGATTTGAAGACTGCTGCTTGTGTTAGTACTACTTTGATTTTACTTTTATATATATATATTTTTTACTTTTAAACAATAAATGTATATTTCTTCTGTTTCAAAATAGATAGAGATGTCATTTTACTCTCTTGATTTTAGAACTCTCAAGAATCTGGACACAATCGTGTTGTTTAATATAGTTTTAGAGTAATGTAATTACAATATTTATCTATATTTAAAACATATTAATTATTGTATTAGCATTAGTGAAGGTAAATTAATTTACAGCAATAATGTGATAAAGAAAATTTTTTAAATGAATTTCCATTATTTAATTTCACTGATTGGATAATTAGCACAATTGAGTCATTTGAGCAATTACCCACAGGTTCAATCATCTATGACATCGACATGCAATTACACAACGCACTCATATGCAAATTTATAAATCACAAATCATGGAATTTCTTTTAAGCAGAAAATAATTTCTGGAACTTTAACTTCTTTCAAAAATTTTTTAAATGAATTTCCATTATTTAATTTCACTGATTGGATAATTAGCACAATTGAGCCATTTGAACAATTATCCACAGGTTCAATCATCACTATGACATCGACATGCAATTACACAACGCACTCATATGCAAATTTATAAATCACAAATCATGGAATTTCTTTTAATCAGAAAATAATTTCTGGAATTTTAACTTCTTTCAGCCCAATGTTAAATGTTTTTTGAAATAATAAGCAATTTTTGCCAACAAAATGGCATATATAATGCAAATATTAATGCAAAAAATTTATTAATATTTGCATTATATATGCCTTTTTGTTGGCAAAAATTGCTTATTATTTCAAAAAACATTTAACATTGTGCTGAAAGAAACTTATCTCTTAATGTTATAATACTTTACTCAGGGTCTCTGGGACCGCTAAAAAGCTTTTATTAATCAACAGATGACGTCCCTTTCCATTCTCTGAGAATACTAAATGACAGGGCGAAAGAAGCCCTTTCACAGGCTGCCCATCCCTGTGGAAGGGTCACTCGGATAGTGTAGGACAGGAATCGATGGCCCCAGGCTCCATGATAATTTTTTTCAAGGAGATTTGAACCCGAATTCTGCAATGCTGAAAACCAAACCATTTCCACGCTGATTATCTGGCTAAACCGAGGAACAGTTATTCTCTCATCGGTCTTTTCTGATCAATGAGAAAATATTGAATTTGATAGTGGAAAGCACTATCTTTATAACCCTTTGAAAAATAATTTTGTTTTATTGTCAGAATTGTCAGGAAAACATTTGTTGTTATTGTTGTTCAGAGATTGTTTCGCTGAAAACAATGAATCATGAAACATTTTTTTTGTCAACAGATGACGCTACTTTCCATTCAGCAAGAACACTTAAGTGGCGGGATGAAGCAAGCCCTTCCACAGACAGCCCTTCCAAGGAATTCATAATTTCTTCCATGATGACGCTACTTTCCATTCAGCAAGAACACTTAAGTGGCGGGATGAAGCAAGCCCTTCCAAGGAATTCATAATTTCTTCCACGTTTGGCTTAATATTTGAAAAGGCAAGCCGTAAATTCTTTTCGGGATCTAAACATGCCGATATTTTGTTTTATTGCAACTAATTTTGAAAAACTAGTTTCACACAAATAAATAATACAAATTAAAGATGAAAGTTATCAGATACACAATAAAGGCCTGTTTCCACTTACTCCACGCGGACGAAAAAATGTGCTAGCGCAAATGTGCGATATTTTTGAAAACTGACGACATGAGGGAGCGCAACAAAAATTTTCGCTTAGAGCGATGAAAGTTCTAGGGCCGATACCGAAGCATACAATTGTACAGATTATGTACTATAGAGGTATAATTATACAAAATATAATAGGAATATAAACGGGCAGCCAACTTTGATTACATCGACTTAAGCCAATGATGTATTCCTTAATATTTGTGATTAGTCATTTCAACTGCATGAGAGTGAATTCTTGCCCAATGTTCTGATATATAAAAAGCGGTCCTTTTCTGTATCCAATTCTTGTACTTTTCTGTTCTTTATGTTTATTAAGATAATGTTTAGTTTCCTAGTAAATATTAGTAATAGAAATCCATAAATTTTTGGCATTTACGACTTACGATAAGGGTTTGAACCGATATCCATGGTATTATAGAGGTATAATTATACAAAATATAATAGGAATATAAACGGGCAGCCAACTTTGATCACATCGATTTAAGCCGATGATGTATTCATTAATATTTGTGATTAGTCATTTCAACTGCATGAGAGTGAATTCTTGCCCAATGTTCTGATATATAAAAAGAGGTCCTTTTCTGTATCCAATTCTTGTACTTTTCTGTTCTTTATGTTTATTAAGATAATGTTTAGTTTCCTAGTAAATATTAGTAATAGAAATCCATAAATTTTTGGCATTTACGACTTACGATAAGGGTTTGAACCGATATCCATGGTAAATAAAACACTACCTGAAGTGAGATTCATTTATTAACCGGAAAACATGATTGCAAAATGGTGTTAGAAAAAATGCTGAATATTAAAGTTAGCAGCAGCTCGTGGCTTAAAATCGTGGGGTGCTGCAACTTTCGAAATAAACATACATACTGTAAATATAGTCAGTATCAACTATACAGTTTTTAGTGCAGTCGGCAGGATGGTAGCGTGGTAAAGCTGTGACTTACCACACTGGAGGATCCGGGTTCAACTTCGCGTCCCACACCTCCAGATTTTTAGGAGGTGTCCGCACCCTGCCCGTTGAACTCCATCCTTCAACCATCTGTTTGACCCTATCATGGGCGTTGGACAGCCTGTGATGGGCGCTATAACTGGCCGCTGCCAGATATAGTATATCGTGTGATATGGCGACTTAACCCACGTTTTATTGCAACTAATTTTGAAAAACTAGTTTCACACAAATAAATAATACAAATTAAAGATAAAAGTTATCAGATACACAATAAAGGCCTGTTTCCACTTGCTCCGCGCGGACGAAAAAATGTGCTAGCGCAAATAATCAACGGCAAATGCGCGGCACACAATCTGCTTAAATTGTTTCCACTCCCCTCTTACTACACCTTAACCTTGAGTAATGATTGACCTTGAGCTTAGCATAGACAGAATGGAAAGTAAAAATGATTTTTTAATTCGCATGCAGGAGCAATATGTTGGCATAATCATGTTAGTCACTGATTTTTAAATATTTGTTGTAATGGTTGTATTATCTTTATATTAAAAAATAAGTTAATATTATTAATAATTTGATTTAATAAATTGAAATCAGACATGAAACATAAACAGATATAAACAGAATTTAATGTTATTTATGTACTTTTTAACAACTTTCAGAAGTTCCTCTTCAACTCTTCAGCAACCTCTCTTGGGAAAGTCGATTACTTCTGATACAGGTTGTAAAATAATTTCATTACCAAATGTCCACAGAAATGATAGAAAAATTATTATTATTTGCTTCATTCAGTTATAAAAATTTCTTTTTTCGTCTAGTAATATATTCCAAACGATCTACAGTGACGGACAAAAGTATAGGCACAGCAGTAGATCACAACGAAAATAAAGGCATAACTCAAAATCATTTAAAGATAGAAAGCAAAAAATTAATATCATCTTATTTCAAGCATAGACATACAATATTACAAATCTAAAAAAAAGTTGAATTGCTTCATTACTGAAAATAATATAAGACAGTTGATTTTGGTACACATATCCCTGGACAAAAGTATAAGCACACTAATAACAAAACTTTGTTTTAACTGTTTACAGACAAAATATTCATTCAATCAGTACCTTGTTGGCATTCCTTTTTGGTGAATGACCTCCTTAAGTCTGTTAGGCATCGAATTCACGAGTTTTTCAGTGACTTCTGACCCAATATTCTGCCATTCTTGCAGTAAACGCTCCTTTCTTAAGAAAACAAGATGGCTACTAGAAACGAAAGCTGCTTATGGGAAACAGATTACTACGTAATATTATTATTCAATATAGTTCTATATTTTAAAATAATAAAATATCCTTTATTATTTAAATGACTTTGGAAATATTAATACTGGTCAATGTCTTGAAAAATTATAAAATTTTTACATTCAAGAAAAAATGCACAGTCAACTAACTGAGAGGCGCTGTGGTACTGAAATTTCCTTGTTTTTAGCTAAGTGTCCCATCTGTATTAGTAATCTGTGGCCCGGACCCCATGAAAAATATTTTCAAGGAGTGGGACCCGAGATTCGATCCCGGGTCCTCCAGAGTGGAAAGCCGAAGCGTTTCCACGCGGCCAATCCGGCCCACTACCACGCTGGTTTGGAGCTAGGTTGTTTGTCACATGATTCGGATCACCCGATGTTAATGAGTATGAGGGTTTTGCATATCTCCATAATATTACCATGTGCTGAAACAACAGTACTCTGGTACTGTTGGTACTCGAGTACAGGGTCACGATCGAAACGCGTAAAACATAGTTTTAGTCGTGACCTTAAATCGTGACACACTGAACGCGACGCGAAGCGAAGCAAAGATGACAGAAAAATTTACATCATTCGCTTCGCGTTGCATCGCGCCGCAGCCTGCTACATTGTAGCCGAGTTATTTCTCTTGTTTCATAGATTTGCCGATAGCGGTCGTTGGCGGAGTGTGGTTCATTTGTTATTAGCATAGATTTCTATAGTTATTAGGAAAGAAATTATCGTATATTTTTGGTATTCTTTTAATTTCATGTCCTATTGACGGTCTTTTTTGTATTTCTAAAACAAATTCTATATCTGAATCCCAACCATACGATTGAAGTTCCGCCATTTTCCAAATATTGACATGGTCTTTTTTGTATTTCTAAAACAAATTCTATATCTGAATCCCAACCATACGGTTGAAGTTCCGCCATTTTCCAAATACTGTATATAAAACATTCGTTTCTATTGGTTGATTGCTTCCTTCGCGTCTGACCGCACCGTATTGTTCGCCCGTGCTGATAGTTCAAACTTCAATTTTTTATTTCATTTCGCGCCGCTACGCGCGTTAACTCGGACAGCCGCAAGAGAAAATCTAGTTAAAGACACATTGTACGCGCGTAACCGCGCGAAGTTGCTTTTTTCGCCTCCAAATACTGTATATAAAACATTCGTTTCTATTGGTTGATTGCTTCCTTCGCGTCTGACCGCACCGTATTGTTCGCCCGTGCTGATAGTTCAAACTTCAATTTTTTATTTCATTTCGCGCCGCTACGCGCGTTAACTCAAACAGCCGCAAGAGAAAATCTAGTCAAAGACACATTGTACGCGCGTAACCGCGCGAAGTTGCTTTTTTCGAGTTCAATGTATCACGGCCTTGAGTACCAAGCATTTTAGCTTTATTATTGTTTGATATATTATGAACGCCCCCTTTATAAATTTTTCCATAGAAAAATTCGTATTTTGCTTTTTTCGCGTTCAATGTATCACGGCCTTGAGTACCAAGCATTTTAGCTTTATTATTGCCTGATATATTATGAACGCCGCCTTTATAAATTTTTCCATAGAAAAATTCGTATTTCAACCTCGAATATACATCGTATTAACTTCAGTTAAAATCGAACATCTTAATTTAATGAAATCGGTATATATTGAGAAATAATTTTGATTAATTTCAACAGATTGATCCACTATTGAATCGCAATAATATACGCGAGCTTCATTCTTTCTGGATAATATTGATGGGGAATATAACTCACTGGTGATGAACACCTTTCTCCACTATTGAATCGCAATAATATACGCGAGCTTCATTCTTTCTGGATAATATTGATGGGGACTCACTGGTGATGAACACCTTCCTGTTATTTTATCGAGCATATTGATTTCATATCGATCATTTTCACTATGCATTGTTTGTTTAATGGATGCTAATAATATATACAAATTACGTTTAAATCATATAATATTTAGGCGAGACGTAGAACTGACAAACGGACGTACAGACATAGCTAATTCATGTATAATAAAAACGACAAATTCGGATAATTTTATATCTTATTATTTCTTTTAATCTTTATTCAGTACAATTAAAAATGGCTCCAAAAGGCATTATTTATCTCCTTCATCTATGAGGATAATAAAAAAATGTAATCAGTTGAAGAAGTTTACGTATATTTAAACTTCATAATTAAGCATATTACCTTCTATAAGTTCATCGATGTCCTTATATTTAACGGCCTGTGTCAAGCATTTCTCTGCTATCTCTTCCTCGATTGGCTACAAAATAAAATGGCACACAAATTTGAACTTTTGTAATAATAATAATTATTTTTTTTAATACACATTTGCATATATTATTACCAGATCAAGAAGATTATCTCTTTCTCTCAAACAATCTTGAATCAGATTTACCTGCAAATTAAGAAAATTAATAGAAAATTACCGATAATTTTTATCGTTTTTAGGGCAACTCACTTCAGGACTATCTTTCTCGTATAAGCAAAGGATTTCAATGGCGTGTAACAAAGACGGCACTTTAGCACATTTTACAAATTCTTCCACCTGAATTTAATAAATTTTATTATCTGTAAACATCCGTTTTTTAAGTTTAAGATAAATAGCACACAATTTCTTACGTCATTTAAGTAAGGTTGGCTAAGAAATGGAGCGATGCAGGCCACGAATATGCTTCTCTGATCGGGAGTGGCAACTACGTAAACGGGAATTGTCACGTTTGCGTAAAGTAAGGATGGTTATTTGAGTATCGTTAATGATTCCAGGATAACTTACCGCAAATTGGATTGTACACGTTGGATTCCTCTCCGAAAACAAAGCAAGAAAAACTGGAAAATAACACGAATAACAACTGATACTTCAACATTTTAGTAAGCATAACTGCTGTATATGCCTGTTAAGTTTCCAGCAGAATTACAAATAATTTATAATAATAATTACCGTTTATCTCTTTTCCTGTTTTCGGAAATACCCCGGATTAATTTGTGTTTATCGTTTCGCGCACTAAACAACTATTTCCTTCCGTTAATGAGGAATTATTTAATTATTCGATTGATATTTAATTAAAAATTAATATTATTTAAGATTTCGACTGAACATTTTTTGTCGATAAAAAATATATTCAACGTAGGCTAATTTTTAAAATCATTATTATGTTGTTACTGACCGGTTCATTAATTATCAGTTATCACGATTTTTTTTATACATACTATTTTTCTAATTGAGAGGCGTTAAATATTATCCAGATATGCAGAAAATGTATATCGTACTTTGTTTATTAATTCGATGAAAGCATATTACATAAAATAAAACAAATATCTATATAATTATATCATGTTTGTTTACCTTCGATTATAATTACAGCATCGCATTTTTCATGGAAAATATGATATAATGGAGGAAAAATATTGTTTCCTTGCGCTAATCATATAAAATAATAATTTTATTTTATGTCTGAAAAGTATTAATAATATTTTATTTATTCTTATTAAATAATTTTTTTCGAAACCGGATACTGAAAGTAACAGCGTATATATATATACAGTATCATACATTATCAGACTATTTTTTGTTCCGCATTTATTATTATATTATCCCAATTATAAAGCAAAATAATGGAAAGAAAACTTCGGCATTCTTAAGAAAAATTTAATCACAAATTTTCCACTTGAAAGTTGTTAAATACGAAAGATTTATATTTGCTTTTCCCCATTATTATTATTAATAGTAATCGAGAGCAGGGCCGCCGAGAGGAAGTGACATCAGACTTTCGTCACGGGCCCGACGTGTCACATAATGTGTCCGATAGTTCGCAGACCACCGCCACAGTGTACTATCTACCACTCAAAGCAGTCGTAACGGCCTAGCTTTGCTATCAATGTAACATGACCTGGCAATGAAATTTGATTATGACGAGATGATTAAAGATTTCGCTAAGCATAAAGTGAGGAAGTGGATGAGGTAGATGAGGATGAGGCAATAAAAATTTTAAAATTCTGTTTTTATTTAATGTTTGTATTTTGTATGATATGTACTGTCTGACCAACTTAGCCGCGACCATCGACGCGAGTACGCGTGCGCTAACTGAACGATTCCAGTGACAAAATAGGGATGACAGGTTCTCACATGGATGCTTTCAAACGCAAGATACTGAAGTTGAATGGAAGTTTATTGTATTTTTCAAATGCAAGATAACTGAAGTTGAATGGAAGTTTAATGTAATGTCCTTCGCATATGGATGTTTTCAAACGCAAGATAACTGAAGTTGAATGAAAGTTATTGTCAAACGCAAGATAACTGAAGTTGAATGGAAGTTTATTGTAATGTCTAACAACACAAGATAACTGAAGTTGAATGGAAGTTTATGGTAATGTCGAATGCTAAATGATTAGTTTCGACGTTGGAAATAGTATATTTAACAGAACTTAATATAATAATAATTCAATAATTCCCACCCGTCATTATACCGACTGCGACTCTTCATTTCGCGTTTGGACTCATCCACCTTAGATAGGCGCGGCTTTCGTGAACAGACAATAATGTATCGAATTTGAATTTATTGTACACATTTTTAAATAAATATTTAATGTTTTATATGACTCATTTTTATTAAACCAAAGTGATGTACTTTTTTAAGTGAGGCACCGGATCATAGACTTGTCACTGGCCCGAAAATTTCTATCGACGGTCCTGATCGAGAAAGGGAAATTTTTAAATCGATCAAATAATTTTTTATGATCGGTAATTATGGAAATGAATAAGTGTCAAGAATTTAAATTCGCTGATTGTTTTCAATAGAAAAATCGTTAAATTTCATATTTAACCTACTATAACTTTAATTCTGAATTAAATATTATTGACTTAACATTTTTATTCAGTTACAGGGGCAAGTTTTAGGTTTGAATCGTCAATCCTACTACTACTTTACAATTGGAATAGGATGATGATTGATAATGATTGTAGGAAACAGGTGTTTTAACAGCCCTAGCACTGGGACTAACCAATGATCTATTGTATAACCTTAACAGAATCATTCCGCAAAAAGTTCCGTCTTACACACGAAAGACAAATACTATCTTTCGAATGCAAGACGGAATTGTAATGGGACTGTAAAAAGATCTTCTGGTGCAGGAGAATACAACCCTAGATCATATCCTTAGCCCTGCAAGGGCCATGCATTCATACAATATGTGAAGAGGCGTTTCATCTCCTCTCTGACATCTTCTACAATGGGAACTATTAGCAATCCCAATTAACTGAAGATTTCTTCTAAGATGAGACAGTGCCCTGTAACTATCCTAACTTGATTTTTATGCAATGCAAGCAACTCTTTAGTTTTCTATAAAAAAAGGATTTAAGTAGATTGTTTAATGTTTATCTTAATTCAGGAATATATCTCCAATGGCTAAGCTGCCAACCAGTCCCTGACAAACCGCCCAAGTGCGACAGATCTGATGCCCAGGACAGGCTCAAGTTCAATAAAGGAACGAGAAGCCCTTTCCTTGGCCAACCCATCTGCAACCTAATTGCCCTCAATCTACTTGTGTCATGGCACTCAAACAAGTTGAACTCTGTTCCTAGTAGCCAGATCCACAATGTGATAATGACATTCCTACACAATCTTTGAAGTAAAGAGGGTACCAAGTGCTTTTAATACAGCTTGCTATCTGAATAGAAGTTCGTGACTGTAGTAGAAGACAGTCTTACTCAGAAGGTTATCCAATAAAAATTAAGATTGAAGATAAAAGAAAGAGTTGTAGAGAGGAATTGGAATGAAAGTGAGTGAAATAAGCGAACTTTTAGACGTTAAAGAAGAACAATTATAAGTCATTTTTAGCTGCATTATTTTTATAATCAATTTATACTGATGCTTATTATTTTGTTTAAGAATTTTTCTGTAGTGTAATATCAATAAAAATAAGATTTTGATTTTTCTTCTTAATTACTGTATTCTTATTCTGAACGCGAAATATCAAACATGTTGAAAAAAAAGGTTAAACTGATGATATAAAAATTATACCACCTCTGTCCCATAATAATAGTAGCAAGTGAATATTTAAACGGGAATTATTGGCGAATGCAGCTGTAAGTTATATTGTAGCGCAAAATTGCGAAGCCTTCAATCAAAATCAATGTTCCATGACATCTGTCATTTGTTTTGATACATCTTTCAATTTTTAGATTAACTTAATTATTACGAATTATAACTATTTTTCTAATTTCATCCTCTGATCGAAATCAATTGTTTTATTTCAGTTGAGGCGGCTCGTGGATGATTTTTGTGGGAGGGCTGAAAAAAATTATAATAAAATACGTAGTGCGTATAATAAAATACGTAGCTAAAATACGTAGTGCGGACTGCAATGTTTGCAGCCCACGATATACATATCACAAAAACGTATATCACGGGTTACCCCCACCTGCTCAATACACTGACTATGCGGTGTGACTCGGTCTGCACTGACTGCAGCCCTGATGAGTACGCAATCGCACTGACTCATACAATACACACATACAGAGCGCCTATCGAGGTACCTAGTACCTACAATTCAAAAATAAATATACTACGAACGGAAAAAATATGTTTTTGTAAAATAATTGTATAGTAATGTAATAGCTATAATAATTTAAAAATGTTTTCATTTTGGTGGGAGGGCTGCAGCCCTGCAGTCCTTATGGACGAGCCGCCACTGATATCAACCCATTGTAAAAGTAAGATGAAAAAAGAGTTTTCAAGCAAAGATCGAGCTACGGTTGTCCAGTTCTTGATGCATTAAAAGAAAAACGAAAAGTTGCAGAAAGGTGCAATAGTCCAAAGTTGCAAAAGGTGCAATAGTAAACCAAATAGTCCAGACTTTAATGTGTTAGACTTGTGTTTTTTAACCTAAAGCAGTCACTACATCGTCAAGCCTCGACCAATAATATTGATGAATTTATAGAAGCAGTAAACAAAGCCTTTGATAATATTTCTCCCGAAATATTGGATAATACGTTTCTGTCACTTCAACAAGTTATGCTGGAAGCAATGAATAACGATGGTTCCAATAATTTTAAGCTCACGCATATAGAGAAAGCAAAGCTTCGCAGACAACGGATCTTACGTCCAAGTTTAAAATGCAGTAACGAAATTATTGAAAAATCCAGAAACTATCTGAACACTCAAAATGAAAATTAGGAGTAATATTTTTAATTTATTGTTTAATTTAATCTAGTTTTTTGATAATAAATGTTACGTTCTATATTTATTTTCATTTGCTATTATTATTATGGGACAAATTAAATTCATCAACTGCTATTAAATACTATTATTATGGGACAGAATACAATTTTTTAAATATTTGCTTATCTTATATTTAGTGTTGGGATATTCCTGAAATTATCCTCAGTAATTCACAATGAATGAAAATCGATCGGATTATGTCGAGTCACGGAATATCACCATTAATATCTTACAAGTTAATCTGCGCTCAGTAAGTCACGTGAAAATGTGATAAAACGTCATAGGACACGTGATTGATTAAATTTCGAGTCAGGGTACGACTATGCAGATGCGAGAGTGCAAAAAGTTTGCCGAGAGCAAGTTTATCACAAAATATAACTTTCTCATAGCTATCGCTAAAACTATCATGCAGTAGCGTGAACTGTGTTTGCGATTAAACGAAATGGATAGACGTAGAATACTACTACTAAGAAAATTATTGTTAATGTTGTATATTGATGATTTCTCGATTTCTATGCTCAATTAATCGTTTATCCCAAATTTCGGGATTAGCAAATACACAATTAGTTAATTTTTCTTTTAAATACGATTGTTCTTGCTTATTAAAGGCATCCATGTTGGAAATGAAAGTGAGGTCGGAGAGATTGCGCAAGCGCATAATATAGCGAGAAGCCGAAAGCCGCGAGAAGCATCAAACCATGTAAGCGAGAAGTACTTTCTCGCTATCGCTCGCAAGATTTCTCAGCTTTCGCTCGTGCATAGTTGTACTCAACGAGAGCGATAAAGCCAGAAATCTCGCAACTAAATTCGCGTCTGCATAGCTGCACCCTAAGGCCGGCCGCAAACTAGTCGATATTGCAGCAATCCGGTCGCCTTGGACGTCGTACCGTACGACTGAAGAAAAACTGCAAAAAAGAAAACAAATTTATTTAGACCCATATCTCCGGCAGAAAGCAAATTAGCAGAAAGCTAAAACGTAAATTATTTGCTAAAACGCAATTTGCATTTGTGAAAGCTCATGGAACTGATCAGGCAATTTTTATGTTGATAAGTCTTGTACAATTGCAAATAAAGAATAAAAAACAGAAATTATATGCTGCATTTATGGATTTAAAAAGACCTTTGATTCGATATTGATATGGAAACTTATAGATAAGCTAAAAGTTGTTAAAATTATTTCTTTATTGTTTGGGTAATTATAATGTTTCAATAAGTATAGATAATATGATTTATCGGAAAATTTCGGTTAAGAGAGACCTATTACAAGGAGATCCTTTGTTACTATAACATCTTGTTTGATTTAGATGACTATTTTGATGAAAGGGATGGCATACAGCAGGTGTGTCTCAATGAATAATTCATTCGATTCAATATGGAAATGATATGGCAGTAGTCACATCTACAAAAATTGCATTACAGAGAAAGATAAATTCTTTTGTGGAATTTTGTAAATTTCATGCTTTGGAAATTAGTTTTGAAAAATCGTTTATAATAATATTTAGAAAAGGTTATAAACTGGCAGATTCTGATAAGAAATTTTATATTTGTAATTATAGTTTGAAAATAAATTATAATCCGAAATATTTAGATATAATATTATCATCTCAACTTTCATACATTTCTCGGTTTAGATTAATTGACAAAAAAATATTCTCTCTAATGGCTTGCTTTGCCTGTCTGCTAGTTTTAAAATAAAATATTCGAAGGATTGCTACACTATTTGATAGTATAATTAATAATGCTATTTTATATGCTAATCCAATTTGGACGCAGGATTATATATTTAAATTAGAGAGAATCCAATTAAGTTTTTGGGAAAAATTATTCTTCTTTTGTATGGTAAGCTTGTTGGCTAAATATTTTTATTGCCCCTTTCCACTCAAATAGAGTGATACATTAAATATTTAAGTTATTTGTATTGCTTGTTATTATTAAATATTGCCAAAATATAGTACATTTATATTTAGATCGTATAAATATCATATATGTACAATACAGCTCTTACTTAATTGGAAGATTTGGAAATGCAATTATTATTATACAGATAGGCCTCGATTAGTGCGAGTTCGAATAATGCGATTTCGAATAGCCGAGAAATTCGTGGAACCAATTATTTGCACTAATCGAGGCCTACCTGTGGAGAAATTCGTGGAACCAATTATTCGCACTAATCGAGGCCTACCTGTACTAAGCGAGCCATAATGGGCCAAAATTAAATGCGAAAAATAGAAGAAGCAAAGAACTGTTCTAACTCCACCTAAGTGATGACATGTGTAGAGTAACCCTGGAAAAAATTATTCATAATTGAGAGAAATGTACCTGGAAATCTGTTGAGATATGAATTAAATAGATCAGATGTGTTTACAAAATTGATAATTAGATCAATCATGTTTTTTAAAAAGATATGGAATAAACAAACTCAATAAATAGAGGATTTTTGATGAACTATGGTATTGGGACGTAAATTGACTAATATGTATTTTAATTGAGTAAAAAAACTGGAAAATATGAATGTTAAAACGGAATTTGCTAGATTATCAGATAGCAATGGACTATGAGATTAGATGGAGGGATAAATATCACTATTGGTATCCACCAGATGTGGATTGGTTGAATAATTTTGGGACGTAAATTGACTAATATGTATTTTAATTGAGTAAAAAAACTGGAAAATATGAATTTGTTAAAACGGAATTTGCTAGATCATCAGATAGCAATGAACTTTGAGATTAGATGGAGGGATAAATATCATTATTGGTATCCACCAGAAGTGGATTGGTTGAATAATAATTCAATCATAAATAGTTCTCTTCCTTTTAGGATTAAAAGATTTGTTCTTCAGATTAAGCGTAATTTTAATATAATTTATATTAATAATAATCTAATAAAAATTAATGATGATGTATGTATTCTCTGTAAAAACAATATTAGTTTATATTATATTCTATGTGAATATAATCACTTGATTGAATATAGAGATATTGATAATTGGTATTTAGAAAATGTTAAAAGGGAAATTCAATTGTATAACAAAATTTTTGATATGAATATAATTTTTGTATAATATTTTCTAAATTGTTTACTGTTGATTTCTAAATCTAAAAATCTTTAAGTATTAATTTTATAATTATTGCTCCTATGTAACTAGTGGATGCTAAATATAATAATAATAATTAAAAATTTATAATTTTATGAAAATAAAAAGTAAATTACTCTAAAATATAGAATAAAGAAATAAAAATGACTTTTATTGTACAGTATTTGATGAAATTATAGCAACAATTACATATTTTGGTAATATTAAATAAAAATAAGCAAAAAATAATTTATAACAATTACATAACAAATGCTAACATTTAAATGATACTAAACAAGAAATATACATATATAAATGCATATGCATATACATATACTTATGGTGTCTGATATATACTACTGTATTTTTTTTTATTCACCCCAAGCATTGAAACATATTGTGTGAAAGTATTAAAAAGTATTGTAACCAATAAAAATAAAAAAGGTAAGAAATTACTGAATACTTTAAATGTTTAAAAAAATATCATTTTTTCAAAGTTTTATTGCCTATACTAGGATTATTAAATGAGAGACATTGGATTAGTAATGTGAGAATAGCACACAAAGAAGTGTTAATAATAGAAGAGACTTGATCAGACAGAAATGAGTGGGGAAGTTTTGACCCATATAAAAAAAAATGATCAGCTTAAAAAAGAATAATTTAGAAATCCCAACATAGAAAAATTATTTCAAATGTTACAGCTTATTTTGAAGAAAAAATTAATAATAAATATAACTCTATATTTTATGCTAATTTCAATCTCATTTTTAATATTTATACATATACTCGTGTATAAACCGACCACCCAACATTCAAATGTTAGAACAATATGACATTCATTAAAATAAATTAATTTCGCATTTTTAAAAGTTTCCCATTGTATAAGCTCACCTTTCAATACTACTACTACTAATAAATTGATATCCATGGTTTTTTCTCCTTATTTATACTAGTATATATGTTATTTGCTTGAAGATATAATCAGTTTTGCCTTAAAATAAATTTGAATATCTAATAAGCTTATCAATTGTTAAATAAGTTACATTCGTGTGTATATATTTGTATAGAAAATTATAATACAGCAAAAGCAGCTCTGTATTTAAAAAATAAAATTAAAAATCTCAATGGAAAAAACGGACAATTTAATTTTTTATAAAAAGTATTTTTAATATGCATTAACTTAAAGAATACTGTGTATTAAAACAGTGGTTTCCAAATATTTGCATCTGCACCTCCCTTTTTCATAAAAATTTGGTACGCTCTTTCATTTTCATAATCTAATTTTATAAATATTTTCTACTTACTAAATAAATGTAAACAAGCCCAATATGTAAGATAAATCGTTTACATTTATTTAATAACTAAAGTATTTCAGTATTTTCTACTTACAATTTAATACTACAAAATAATGTATTATTATTCTATAAATAAAGTTCTTAAACATAAAAAAAATATATATTTATTATGGTGTAATAATTTTTAATACAATTAAACAAATTTTATAAAAAAAGCGAAAACGAACATATTATTTAATGCGATAGGTGGGCTTGTTTTTCAGCACAAATTCTCTCCAATCGGAGTGTCATTGAAGATATCGCTACTCTCAATTCTTTTTCGATCACTAAACGAGATCGATATTTTGTCTTTAAAACAGCTACAAGCAGAGTTTCTGGATACATTGCTGATTCTTTTTTTTCGATACCAATTTAAATTTATTTATTTTTTTTGTTTGTCTCAAAAATGATCTTTTTGTTAATTTTTGGGCGCCCCACAGTTGGAAAACTTTATTAATAGCATTAACGTAAGAGTAATATACATCGATCTAGGTACTATAACAAAAAATATTTCGAAATAAAGTTTGATAACATAACTTGGATAAAACGAGTAACAAAAATTAAAAGATTCGATCTTTGCATAAAATGATTAATACAATATTATAAAAATGATTTGCGATGACAAACAAACTATAACAAAAAATATTTCGAAATAAAGTTTGATAACATAACTTGGATAAAACGAGTAATAAAAATTAAAAGATTCGATCTTTGCATAAAATGATTAATTCATACAATATTATAAAAATGATTTGCGATGACAAACGATTGCTGTATTTTTAGGATTAATACCATAAAACAAAATTACAGATAATTCAAATTATCCAAGCTGCAAGAATCACGCACTACTCGAAAAGTTTGGTCAGGCATATGTCCTACGACGTCTAAAATCGATGTATACCTTGGTCTAAATTTCTCTAAAACGTCAGAGATTGGTCAAGTATAGAAAACAGGGAGAGAAGAAGGTTTCCGCTAAACACTAAACTTGACACATGTCACTGAAAAGTTTTGCCACTTATATGATAATTATTTGTAGCAAAAAAAACAGGGAGAGAAGAAGGTTTCCGCTAAACACTAAACTTGACACATGTCACTGAAAAGTTTTGCCACTTATATGTTAAATAGTAAATAGCACTAGAAAAACTGGTTTAAAATAGATGTTTTGCTTATAGGGTTATTTGTAGCGCGATGACAAACGATTGCTGTATTTTTAGGATTAATACCATAAAACAAAATTACAGATAATTCAAATTATCCAAGCTGCAAGAATCACGCACTACTCGAAAAGTTTGGTCAGGCATATGTCCTACGACGTCTAAAATCGATGTATACCTTGGTCTAAATTTCTCTAAAACGTCACAGATTGGTCAAGTATAGAAAACAGGGAGAGAAGAAGGTTTCCGCTAAACACTAAACTTGACACATGTCACTGAAAAGTTTTGCCACTTATATGATAATTATTTGTAGCAAAATTTTTTTCACATTTTAGAAGTGATTGTGCGTGTGCAGATTAAAGACGAAACGCAGAAATTTGTCGTCCGTTTCGAAGCAAATTATAAGTAATATTTCGGATTATTTCGAAGAGAAAAAAGTAAAAAAAAGTCAATTGTTGATATGGATAAGGTTGTAGAACGAACTTCAGCAGCAACTGGAATGTCTTTATCAACTGTCAAACGAATAAGAGCTGAAAAAAGAAAGAACATCGATAAAGAAAACCCTTTTATCTCGCCCATAAAAACCAAGCAAATTTTAAATCCTAAAATTGTATTTGACGACTTCGAAAAGCACTGCTTCGAAGAATTGTGCACAATTATTATAGTGAAAAAAGTTCCAACTGTGACCAAGTTCTAGTGAAATGACCAAGGTTAGTGAAATGAAAATGACTGCGGGATTTGACGGTAAAAGGGAATTTATAAGAAAACAACTTCACGAAATTGGCTTTCGATTTAAAAAATGCAAATCTAACAGATGCATTCTGATAGAGAAACCGGAAATTGTTGCAGCACGACGCCGTTATCTTCGAGAAATTAGAAGCGAAAATAAATATATTATATATTTGGACGAAACGTATGTCCATACAACTACTGTTGCTGGAAAATGTTTCAAAGCTACAAAGAAAATGGGATTTTAGAAAACTGTAGTAAAGGAGCTAGATTTATTATAGTACACGCAGGAGGAGAAAACGGATTCGTTAAAAATGCTGGCCTTGTATTCAAATCTGGAACTCGCATAGGTGATTATCATGGAGATATGAATTCTGAGAACTTTCAAAAATGGTTACGAAATGATTTAATACCTAACCTTCCAGATAAGTCCACCGTTATCTTAAATAATGCTGCTTATCACAACATTCAAATACTGTAAATAAGATTCCAATTTCTTCGGATAGAAAAACAGATATTATTACTATAATTGGTTAAAAACTAACGACATTACTTTTCCCGAAAACCTCCTAAAAGCAGAATTGTTGTTATTAGTTAAAAAGAATAAACCCGAAAAACATTATATTACGGATAAATTACTCTGTGAAAATGGACATAATGTTCTTTGATTACCTCCGTATTATCTCGATTTAAATCCCATAGAATTAATTTGGAAGCAAGTTAAAGATATCCTGAAAGACAAAAACGTGTCTAGTTTTAAGTGAAGCTGCGGTATTACAGTTTTTAAAAAAATTGAAAATGAATATTGGGAGCAGGATGGTTTAATAGAGACTCAAGTTGAAGATTTAATAATTCAAACAGGAAATTCTGATGATTCTGATGACTGGTGGAACGAAGATGACATATCCAACGATGAAAATATAATGGAATTCGTTCAAGAAATATATGTGTATACTTTATATGCGTTTGTATGTTTTATATGATATATATGCGTTTATATGTATTAATTAATTCAATCTGTAAATAAATGTGAAATTTTATATAATTTTCACGAAAAAAATCCATTTAAGTTACATATTTACGGGTTTTAGACTGGCGCATTATATTTATTATAATAATTCAGCGTAAATACAGTATTAATAATTCTGTTGCATTTTAGAAGATACTATACAGGGCGAAGAAAAACTTCATCGTAATATTTTGTGCGCTGATAGGAGACTCGAAAACAAGTCGAAAATATCTAATGAACATATGGTCTAAATGGCACCGTTTTCAAGTTAACTCGAAAACGGTGTCATTTATGTTTTTATTCGCTCTGTATTAACATTTAAAAAAATAAATTTTCACTTATTTGGACATCATATAATTTTAATGATTAATATTTCAAAAATTATGATACAAAATATAATTTATTGCATTTCGATTGACTATTACAGCGGTGTTCAACCCATCGATCGCGAAGTGATTTTTGGTGTATCTCTCGTTTATTCCTCCCTTCTAAATTTAATTAAAACTGAAAATATACTAATTTATTTATCATTATTTTATATTATTTTTTAATTCTTTTAAGTGTATTGCTATTGTTTTTTATTTTTCGTTAAAATTGTCAAATCAATAATTTTCTTATTATTTGGAAATATACACATGAAAAGTTTCCAATATTAACTATTATTGCGCAAAAAATTCTGTCGTGTTTCGTATCGACATACTTGTCAAAATCCGCTTTTTCAAATATGAACGTCATAAAAAATGAAGAAACCAAATTACAAATGATCATTTGGATGATTATCTGCCATTGGCCACTTCTTCATATCAACCTGACAATGAAAATATTGCGAGGTTCAAACGATGCCCAATTTCACATCAACTTTTTTTAATCAACCAGTATTTTCTATAACTTATGAATTTGTAATCAATGTGTTGTTTTTTTATAACTTTGGTTTTCCAAAATAGAGAAATAAATATTTTATTCTATTATATTTGTTTTATTTATTGTATTAAAATAATTAAAAGTGATAAATTTTTAAATACACAAATAAAGTTTTAGTTTCTTTAAAGTTTTTACGGCTGGGAGAATGGGTGAGCACATTTAACTACACAGTTGAGCGTAATCAGATATCAGGTTAAGGGAACGTGATCTATACGGATAAGAGAGTAGATCGCCGAATAACAGTACAATATATAGAAAAGAAGCTCGCATAGTAAAAAAGGCTTAACACCACTGGAATATTATAATTTTTTCATCCATATACAGTATTAAAAATCAATTAACTCGTTATATAGTAGACACGATTAAAACATGTTTTTGGTTAAAACTAACATATCAAACTAATAAATATAATTTAAATATAATAAAACAGCAAAAATACATTCATATATCTATATTTTATTTATAAATATCAGATTGAAGTATTGTCAAACAAAAGTAAATATTGTTATTAAAAAAAACTCAGGAATGACACATTTAACCCCATCCAGAGACTATAGTCTGTTTCGAGATAACCTGACAGCCAAACCAACAAAGAAAACACTGTATTCATACGTGATTTGTAAACAACAACATTTCGTTAAATTTTGTCACGTGATTTTAAAATATATGTTTTAAAATCATATCAATAATTTAATAATTCGATATTTTATTTCCCAAAACAACAAATTATAGGATAATATTAAATTTAACTAATAGGGACTATTTTCCTTTGTGTAGAAATAATATTAAATTTAACTAAATAGGGACTATTTTGCTTTGTGTAGAAATACCCACAGCAATGGTAGTGATTTACTATCAGGTTATCTCGAAATAGACTATAGCAGACCACTCCTCTATTTTTGTTAATTGATCTTTGACTTTTTTCCCTCGTCTAAGTAATCCGAAACATTACTTATAATTTGCTTCGAAACGGACGACAAATTTCTGCGTTTCATCTTTAATCTGCACACGCACAATCACTTCTAAAATGCGAAAAAAAATTTCGCTACAAATATCCCTATAAGCAAAACATCTATTTTAAACCAGTATTTGCAGTGCTATTTGCTATTTAACGTATAAGTGACAAAACTTTTAAGTGACATATGTCAAGTTTAGTGTTTAGCGGTAACCTCCTTCTCTCCCTGTTTTTGATAATAGGATTTCCCAGTCAGGGTTCTAAATCTTACGGTTTGACTGACCTACTGAGCGCGGACTTATTCATTAATAGTGATACTCCGCGACTCGACATATTCCGATCGAATATCGTTCATTATGAACTACTGAGAATAATTTCAGGAATATCTCACCCATAAATAGATTATATATAAGAAAAAGAAAGAAAATAATATAAAAACTATGAAATAAATTTTTTTTAGTACTCCGTAAGATGACAGGTTCATCGAGATTTGACCTTGTGCAACGAATACAGTTTAAAACTTGTTTGAACCTGCCGATTAATTCAGTTTAAGATTCGTGCAATCGACGCTAAGTGGTGCAATCGAACTGTCATTTTCCTTCCTTCCTTTACGTCACTTTCCATTCTATTGGATAAGCGGTGGTTGCTCGTTGAACAAATCGATCATTGGCCACACTCTGTTATCATATCAATTATATTTTAAAAGTTAAATTACTTAAAGGAAATTTCTCTCCATATTAATAGCAGAAAGAAGAAACATAGGAAATCTCGGAGACTTTATTTAATTGTTGTTGCGTTGACCAGCCAGAGTGTAAGTTAGTTCTGTATACATTAATAATACGTAGACTATAGTTAAAGTTTTATATCTACTTTGAGAATTCGAATATTGCCTAATCTACTATAAAATCTTCTCTAACAATTTGATTGGCGTCGATTTTTAAATTATTTTCAAGTTACACATTAGAATGACAACAAAAAAGTTTGTGGAAACTCCAGATTGGAGACCAAAGTATGCAGTTGGAATAAGTGAACTTCTTAACGATATTCCCAAATATTCTGAACGGATAAAATCATTTATGAGAAACTCTGATAATAATGAATTCATTAAGGGATTTTTGAGATATCATCGACTTCTGTATTTAACTGAATATAATCGTAGTGAGAATGCAGATACGCCGACGTTTGAATATATCGAAACTATGCTGAATGAGAGAGATAATTCAAAATATAAGAAAATTCAAAATTTATCAAATGCTCTGAATTATCTTTTCGAAAATTCGCAATTTCGGGAAAGTTTAAACCTCGAATTTAATATAGAACTAGCAAAGAAACTGAATGAATTAATTGGAGATGGATTGTTTGAAAATGCTGGATGTTATCGGAAAAATTATGCTAGACCTGCGTGCTGCAATTTTTTATATTTAGCTCCTCATCTTATTGAAAAGCATATGAACAAATTATTTTCAGAAATCAAAGAACAGGAAATTACAAGAGACAATTGGTATGAAGTTGCTGCATATTTTTTAGCTAAATTTTTATTTATACACCCGTTTGTCAATGGTAACGGACGTACGGCCAGGCTTTTAATCTCTGTGCTACTTACTAAATATTCAGTTGTACCAGTATCATTATTCGTTTCAACATGTAATTTGGTTCATTCCAATGAGATATATTTGAGATGTATAAGTGAAGCTCAAAGATATAACAACCGTTGGCTTCTAAATTCTTTAATAATTGAAAGTGTACATTATACTTTGCATAAATTTATACAAACTTTAGACGTTAAAGAAGAACATTTATAAATCATATTTTTGTTATCTATTATACTGATGTTTATTATTTTGTTTAAGAATTTTCTGTGGTGTAATATCAATAAAAATAAGATTTTGACTTTATTCTTAATTACTGTATTCTTATTCTTAATAATTACGAACACGAAATATCTGAATCAAAGATGTTGAAAAAAAAGGTTCAATTGATATTATAAAAAAAATGCATAATTTAAATATTTGCTTATCTTGTATTTAAAGTTACAGTGAATTAAAAGATTTTGGGATTGCACGCCTCAGAAATTAATTCAGATAAATTTGCTATAGAAATACCGTATGGTGATATTTGCCCGAAATGAAGTTTATCTGTCACTACATTAACAGATATTGTACTTTTAATCATGAAAGATTGATTATATATATTTTTTAATCGCTTCACAGGTTGAAATTACTATATCTCTGAATATCATAGGTATTGAAATAGTTTCTCTTTAAAAACTAGTGATATAAGAGCGATATATTAAAATTATAAGCGAAAAAGTGATCTTACCAAATTTTTCGATATATCTACCGACCCTCCCAAAGACGAAAGAACTCTCGACACTTCTGCGCATGACAGAAGACGAATCCTTTTGGAATAAGAACAATCCGTTTAGATTTAGTTTATTACTATAAATTGGAAAAAAAGTAATTTTTCTTAGTAAATATAAGATTTTTTTTTCCAACGAAAAATAAATAATTTGAATAAGTATTTATATCTACAAATCAATGAACGCTTTCTGCATCGATTCAGTATCGAGAATTCCGATTTTATACGTCTACATTTCATATTTCCAGAATATCGAGTGGCTTCTTTTTCAACGCGGATGATGATAGCCATTTTTTCGATAGCCAGGTGGAAATATCACGTGATATATATACATAATTTTTGCGTCATATTTGTCACGTGATATAGCACAGTCGTCAATACTTCATAGATATGCTAATACCTACAAATAATGTTGAGGTTAAAATCAATATAGAATTTCACTATTAAATATAAATTAATTAATCGTGTATTTAATTATTGAATGCCAGGATATCATATCTTGCAAGATTCTGCTTTTCACGGAATCCGATATTTTTGAATAATATTTTTAGTCATAGTAGTAAATCGGTATATAAATCATCGCGAAAACACGAACGATATTAAATATAAATTAATTAATCGTGTATTTAATTATTGAATGCCAGGATATCATATCTTTATAATGGCAAGATTCTGCTTTTCACGGAATCCGATATTTTTGAATAATATTTTTAGTCATAGTAGTAAATCGGTATATAAATCATCGCGAAAACACGAACGGATAAGTAACTATATGAAAAAGTACTTATCGCAACGAAGTATCGATACCTGTGCGCAACGCCATCTTGAAAGGGATAGTGTCTTGCGCAACACTTTCAAGATGTAAAATTACACGAATTCGTGTTACAGAAGAGCGATTTCGTTAAATGAATTTGTATTATTAGAAGGCACGTTATACGGGTGTTTACTGTAATACATCTTGAAGGTGTCGCGCAAGAATTATATTCAAACTTCTTGGCAAGAATACTTACAAGATGATGTAATTATATATCTCGATGAAAATATATATTTTACTTAAATGTATATATATTTTTGTACTCATAATTGAATTAGATCAATGCAGTATTCATCCATCTTTCTTTCCATTTGAAATATTTTTCAATAAAAAATGAAAAGCCGTTGACTAATATTTATAATACAATCATTTGAATATGTTTATGAAAACACAGTCAAATATTATATGTAATAATCACATCAAAAATCAGGTTAGAATTGAGGAAAGGTCCATGTAGACTACATATGAATCAATTATTTTCATATACGAAAAGAAAACACTGAACGTTTCGATGTACTCATACTGTTTTTGTGTCGGATTCTATAATGCATTTCGTTATTTCTCAATTTATTTGTATTATGTTATTTAATGATATTTTTGTGAAAATTACGACATGCAAATAATTAGAATTTACAATGACTATACAGAAGCTTGAGATATGGGTACAATTGAACACTTATATTGTTTTATTTACTGTTTATGGTAATTTGATTCCCTCTAACTGGCTATTTTAAATTACTATAATTTGAATGGAAACTTTTTATTCAATTTTGACTACTGTATTTAATATTAAATTAAATAAAAAATAATGCAAATGTTTTTTAATAAAATTTATTGCATTTAGTCCTAATTCCTGGACAATAGCATTTTAAATGTGATAATCCTAAACACTTAATATGAACTAGCGCCTACAATGTTTCGATGTTTACGATGAAGTCAGTCAAAAGAGAGGGGAAAAAGCTATCTGCAAGGTGATCACATATATTTCCTCCTATTATCTTCTATGGTCTTATTGCGAGAAATCATGTGATAATATAAAACAGAATTATTTAGCACTAAGATTAGGACATTATACGACTCTGATATAGCAATAACGATAACTGATACAAAAATTTAGAATAAATAACTTTTAGTAGTCCCAACTTGATGTGAGGTTGGTTGATTTTATAAGAATCGCTTGGTAAATCATAATTATGCGTCATTACATTGAAATTATGCGAATTCGTAGTACTGATGCAACACTAACGATCAAAAATATAAAATTTTAAATTTCAAGAATAGGTCCGTCCAATTTGATTTTTTCTGTAACACTAATACGTTGTTATCATAATTCCTGTTTAAGTTGTGAAACAGATTAACCTTATCATTTAATTTTAAATATTGTATATGTAGTTGTGCAATAAGTTTTTTCGCCTTTATCATTTACTTATTTTTTAATTTATTTTTATTTAATATATACAATGTTTTAGCGAATTAAAACATATGTTGTACAGTATTTGCAAATATTTTAATTAAATAATTGATGTAAATTTTTTAATTTTTTTTATCTATAAATTTTAAAATACTGTGTTGTGGTTTATTTTGAATTTAACATTCATTATTTTACGTTAAATGAACTTACTTATATTACATTAACTATATTATTAGTAATTATGTTGATGTTAAATTATTTTTTCGATGTATTGATTACGTTATGTTAGACATTATACAGTACAGTATTATTTTCCAAAACAGTACAGTAATCATAGTAAAATACAAATTATTTTTATACGTGTTATGAAAACAGATTTATCATTAGAAAATTTTAGCATTTCAATTGTAATCACTTACAGTATATTTTAAAAACGTATTTGAATAATTGTGCTGACAAGTTTTATATTATCAACATTTGCAAGCTGAACCTTGGATGTCGCTAAGAGCATCGTGCGCTAGAGGGCAGGGCAAACCAAAGCAACGAAACAACGCAAGCAACTTACAAGTTAGACGCCATTTTTAGGCAGTTGGGGAAGGCTAGGTTTTTGAAATTGTGACCGTTAGAGCAGAAAACACAAAAATATAATATCCAGATAACATCTAAGAAGAAATTCTCTACTCACGGATTTTATCATGAGGTATTGTTTGTGCTGCTAATTGTTCCAATATTCGCGTTTTAATTTTAAAGTTTTAGTAATGGATGTGCCAGTTTTAAATCTATTTTTCGAATATTTATTCATATTCAGAAGATAAGACAGATGAATCATTCATCATATTAAGTGAAGAAGTTCTGTACTAGTTGAAATTTTCCATATATTTCGTATTTTCAAATTTTTTTTACTTTTTTATATCTGCTTTTATATTTTCTTTAGTACCAGGTAGGATTGCATTCTTTGCAAAGCCCGGGAAAAATAGTACCGATCGATAGGGGGATCGAGACAAGAAAATATCCCTATTAAACCAGGGGTCAAAGGTCAAAAGGTTTACGAGATAGAGGCCGAAAGTTCATTGGCGCGCGCGACTGTTTGCGTGGCGCTATCTGTTGGCGTCACTTGCGCGTGCGGTTTTGCGTGGCGCCATCTATTGGCGGACAAAAAACAGCATTAATTTCTGGGATTTTTTCTATAATCTCCCTTCTTTTCCTTCGCCTATCCTCATATTGTACTTCTTATGTCGCCCTACTATATTCTATGCTATTAACGCTGTTCATGTCAGCGGGCTGTTTTGAACCCACGACCCTCCCTCACCACTACACTACCAAGCCATCCTGCTGGGAAGCGTTCGGAGGATATATTTGAGCCGATAATCTGTGCTATTCTGAAGCTTGCGCAGATGTCACCTCGGCTGTATCTGTCTGCTCATGAGCATGGACTTTGTGTCGCATGCAAAGCGGTTATATAGTTAAGCGTGAAAGGTCAATGTTAAACTATGGTCGCGTATCAGCAGCGCCACTCTTTCCTAGTGAACGGGGTTATAAACTCTGAACATTACGGACTATGTAAGCAGCATTTTGAATTTTCGTGTTTACAGATAATTTTCTAAGAGAATTTTATCACCTCAGACAGTTATTAGGTGAAGGCGGGATTTAGGAAGATTTTTTGCTATTTTGTTTTACGCCCCTTTTTGAAAAATGGCGTTTCACTTTTTCGGACTGCTGGCATTATTCAAATCCATGATTCATATAACGAACAATGAAAGTCTACTAAGAAAATGGCTTACTTTTAACTTGTTACCCTTTTATGCTATTTTAGTCAACAAATGCACCTCTTAGAAAAAGTTCATGATCTTTTTATTTTGGCCATATAATTTTCTAAGAGAATTTTATCACCTCAGACAGTTATTAGGTGAAGACGGGATTTTGGAAGTTTTTTGCTATTTTGTTTTACGCCCCTTTCCAATCAGATAGATTACTAAAGGCTGATCATTTCCAACCACTGGCTACACCCACATCCGTGAAGGGGGCCAGATTGTGAAGTCTAATGAAAAATCTTTTTACTAGATGCCGGACCGGGATGCTGCCCTAGGCTCCATTTCATTGATACGATATGGTCCTTTCTTCCAAAAGTTTGCCCACCTCTAATCTAAATCATCAAAATCGATTCTTTAGCATTGTTTTTATTCATATAAGCTAAATATTTTAGAAGAATGAATATTTTAACGATTATAATGACATTCAAGTTTTAAGATGACTTCATAATATGAACGTAAAGGCTTGTAACCTGCATACTAATGAATGATATCCTAAGATTTGAATGCTTTATAATTATTGATTAACGAGATATATTCTGGATGAGTAAACAGCTGGTTAGTTAGTTCACTGAGCTGTAATGCCTAATTTGTACAAAGAATATAAATCATATTGGCACTTTTTGAACTCACCACGAATGGCCAAAATTAGTAATTAGGTCGGACAGAGAACTAAAGATCGGAGATTAAGATAACAGTATCTTGATCTCCGATCTTTAGTTCTCTGGCCTTTACTATGCGACTTATAAATTTATTCTTTAATATAATTATTTTAATGTTACTGTATAATGTATGTTTTGATTTACATATGATTTTGCTGAACGATCCACTAAGTAAATCGGGAATTGCCTACTAATAAATGTGAGCTTTATTCCTATCAGCTAATAATATTCTTTTAAAGTGATGAACGTGTGATAATCGTTCATGAATCCTCAAACTTCTTGAGAATTTGGATACAGAATTTCGAATCTTTTAAATAGAAGTAAAGCATTTATTCTTATTTTCTCTGAATACCTAATAAGAATGTATACATATATCCATTTTTTAAATAATAATTTTAACAATTTCATTTATCGCTTGTAGTATGTTTCATAAAAAATACGATATGAACAGAAAATTAGTTGACTATCCATCCCTGAAATGTGTGATGCTACGTTATTTTTAAAGAAGTTTAAAATATTAGTCTTAAGTTTTGTGATTAGTATGCAGATTAATTTATAGCCTCCTGAATTTTCTGAATTTTGCCTATTTTGTTATTTACAGTACAATTAATAGGAAGAGTTTTTTTGTTAATAAATGCCATCACTTTTGATTCTGTAAGAATACTAAGTGAAGGCACGAAATGAACTTCGTCAGGATGCCTTCCTGCGGAGAGGTCAGAGGGATTGTGGAAATCGGGAATCCATGAGGTTTTCAAGGGATGGCACTGGAGACTGATATCCGGATCCCTCAGAGTTGTATGCTGAAGCGTTTCCACGCTGCCAATAGAGAAAGGGTATTGCATCAATAACAATTATTAAATAAATAAATCAAAAATGAAATGAAGTTCTAACGTACTTTCACAGCTCATTTTAAATAATACTGTTAATATTAAAATAAAATATCTATTATTATAAATAAATATATTTGTCGAAATGTACTTTTGTTATACGAAATGAGCTTCGTCAGGATGCCTTCCTGCGGAGAGGTCAGAGGGATTGTGGAAATCGGAATCCATGAGGTTCTCAAGGGATGGCACTGGAGACTGATATCCGGATCCCTCAGAGTTGTATGCTGAAGCGTTTCCACGCTGCCAATAGAGAAAGGGTATTGCATCAATAACAATTATTAAATAAATAAATCAAAAATGAAATGAAGTTCTAACGTACTTTTACAGCTTATTTTAAATAATACTGTTAATATTAAAATAAAATATCACAATATCTAAACGTTTATTCAGTAGTTACATCACAGTCAAATTCTATTATAATTATAATTGAAGATATGTCACACAGGTATGAACTTTAATGACAGTTAAAATTCACACATATGAAGCCACGAATGTGTAATCAGAGAATCAGCGTTGCTTTTCACGTTCGTTGAGGTTCACTTTTAAAATAATTTTTATTCTACAAAGCGAATTCTGTTTGAGAATTCTTACAAGACGGGTTGTATTAAGCTTAGCGAGTAGTTTTTTTTTGTTATATTAACAAAGAATGTATTTAAAAATATAGGCAATACTGAAAGCATCCATTAATTTCTTACTGGATAATTTTATATTAAATATTGTAAATTGTAAAAATTCCTGAAAATTTTTGGACTCATCGCGCATCAAAGATTTTATTTGTTTTTCTAAACAAACATAAAATTAGTTAATTAAACAAATACGATAAATATTTGGCACAAATAACATATGCTTTCTGGCTTGGCAAAACTTTGTTGTTACACTCCGACAACTTGAATATGAAGGGAATACGTTTTAATATAATTGACATATAGAAATTGGCTGATTTAGATGTCCTTCGTGTTGGAAGATTATTGGAGATATATTAAGATCTAAAACTACATTTCTTGCTTCGGAACACGATATATCACATTCATCTAGTATAATAATTCCATACCCCACATTCCGTAAGTAAACATTCACATCCATAAATGAATATTAGCCTAAAAGTTATCTGTATATAACAAACAATTTTGTACTTATTTTCTTGATAAATAACCATATTAATTTATATTTTTTATTTTGGAAAGATGATTGTTTTTGCGAAGAAATCATTTCGTTTGATCTAATATACAAATAGTCCTTGACATTATGACGGAGTTCGGTTTAAAAATTTCGAACTCCACCATTATAAATCGGAAATTTCCAAAATGCGACAAAAATAATATTAAATGCTTTTTTTTTTAATTTTCAATAAATTTATTTCCTTTTTCTATTTTCGCATCTGTTTTTAGAAATCCCATCATGTCTTTTATAATCTCAGTTGGTTTTTACATCACAAAAGATCAATTAGCGAAAGAATTAGATGCCAGCAGAAAGATCATTCTGTATAAAACAGCCATTTTTGGTTTTCCGATGTCTTTCAATAACTGCACAGAAATCTATTTCATTATCAGTTACCTATAATACATATGCTTGTATTGGACTTTTAGGAGGCAACTTGGAAGGAAAAAAAATTATTAAATATACAATAACAAATTCTATTAAGACAAATATATACTCAAAAAACAATAATATTGAAACGTTTTTAAAATTTTAATAAATTTATTAAAATGTTTTTCTTTTTTATTTTGTAGACAACGAAAAGTACATCAACATAGTAAGGATATTACTATGTTGATGTAATATTGCAACCAATATCTGTTACTTATACAATCCTGATTAATCATTTTTCTTATTATGTTAAGTAATTATTTTGAAGTGGTTGAAAACTTAATAATAGGATCTAAATCTGCACACTTCCAGAAGCTCTCGATTTTACTAACGTATATACTATCAGTTGAGATTGCATGATAGTGCTGTTTACTTCTCCTATACTTCAGCAAATACTATTATTTTTACCGCAATCTTTTACTGGAATCTATAAATTATTCCATTATTTAAACACTGTTTTATTGCAACAATTTTATGACCATTCCTAATAAATCATTTCTTCTCAAATACTTTTTATTATAAAACTTAAAGAAGCTCTCGATTTTACTAACGTATATACTATCAGTTGAGATTGCATGATAGTGCTGTTTACTTCTCCTATACTTCAGCAAATACTATTATTTTTCTCGCAATCTTTTACTGGAATCTATAAATTATTCCATTATTTAAACACTGTTTTATTGCAACAATTTTATGACCATTCCTAATAAACCATTTCTTCTCAAATACTTTTTATTATAAAACTTAAAAATTTCTTTAAAAATACATACTGGATGCGCGGCTATATTAGAAAATGCATTTCGGCTTCTTAAGCCCTCTTCAGTTCTATATTTTTAGCCATGCAAATTTAACCAGTTAAAAATATTTTATAATTTTTCTTTAACAGTAGTAATGTAGCAAAACTGTAGTAATCTTCCTTAACAATAATTCTTTCCTTTATATTTTTCAAAAAACACTTTTATCATCCTTTAAATATTCATTAAATTCAATAGTAAGTTGCTGTTATACTAAAAGTTGCCAAATACAATATGATTTTTGCTATTTATTTCTGAGAATGACTAATCATAGCAAATGGAACAATTTTCTAAATCAAATAGAAATATTTTGATTCGATACTTCAAAATTCATTGAAATGCTGTCCTGTGATTAAAATTAAATAAATGAGCTAACTAACTATCTAACTATATAGATAGATTGCTCAATAATAGCAACGAGTGAAGCCGTCCCGTATATTGGTTACCCCACCAGCAACATTAGAAAATCGACGATATAACAAACTGACTTTGTTTTGGTGGCCAGGCATATACCATTTATGTTAGTAAATATGATGACCAGATCTAAATAATTAATAAAATGGATGTAGTACCCCAATATGCACTATTATACTACGTAACTCTATCACTTCAGTGGCTAGTGAAAAGAACTAACTGTTATTTCTATAAATTAACAAAGATTAACTGAAAAGTACGTATTCAATATTTTAGGAACCACATTTAAATGTTAATTTATTTCAAATATAAAATTATTATTGATGGTTATTCACATGATTTATTTTAATATAGTTGCATAAAATCCAAGGAAATAAAATCTAATTTGTAAATTAGAAATCGTTCGGAACGACGATCAATTAATTAAATGAAAACACAGTGAAATTAAGTTTATATTGATTATATGGCAATTATTATTCATTTATTTTATATTCTACATCCACTAAAAAGAATTTTAAGTGGATGTAGAATATAAAATTAAAATTAATAGAAAGGAAAGTATAGCATAGAAATTTATAGTTTACTTTGGAAATAGATATCGATTACAAATTAAAATTTATTGGATTTTTTGAAATCCAGATTAATTCTGCAGAGAGTAAATTATATACTGAGAAGATATAATTAATCTCTAATAGCTTCTAAATTAATTTCTAATAATTAAATCTCCAATGGTTTATCAATATTCTAGTTATAGAAGTATTATTATTATTGGGAATTTATATTATGGGATCAGTTCCTTTCATGTTAGTGGCAGATAATTCCAGGCATAAATCGAATATTTTCTGGTTATAGAAGTATAGAAATTCATTTGAAGTTCACCAAGATAGAAGCATGTTTCCCAGCGTAAAAGAGAAAATTTGGTTATGTTCCTATCTTATGCCATATAGGAAAATGGCTTCTATATATGGCTTAAATCCATTCAAAACTTGCAATTGCCAAAGTAACGAAAGTAGATATGGACATACATTAAAACTGATATATATTTAATTTGTAGAAGTTATTTTATGGGAACAGTTCCTTTCATCTTTGTGGCAGATAATTCCAAGCATAAATCGAAGTTCTCTCTGTATTGGATGGTATGGTTTCATAAAAAGTAGCACAGTAGTAGCAAAATTGGACATTTTAATTTTTACATTTGCTGTCGCTTCTATGTTCACCTTCATGAAAAATATAAAATTAAATATTAGAATTCCATTAAGAAAAACAGAATACTGTATTACGAAAGGGAAATGATGCAAAAAAATAATTCAAGCATTAGAAATCTGTGTTTGTCTAATTCCTCGTCTAATATATTCATTTGCATTATATTTCAATTCTTGATTGCTATTTACTTCTATCCGGCTTTGAAAAATGAAGAAAAATTTGAAAACGAAGCTCTTTTTTGTTGTGGAGTATTGGGAATAATGTCAATTTATTTTGCTGGAATATATGGCTTAATTTTGTTGCTAGAATCAATATTGGTTTCCGTTGTTCATAATGAATACGAACAGCTATTAGAAGAATTATCTTTAATAAAAAAGAACGATGTATATTTGGAATTTAAGCTAGAAGAATTTTTCATGCATCACCAAGAATTATGGACTTTCGTTGCACAGTTGAACAATGAATTCAATTATCCATTCGTCATGATTTATGTTTTAATAATATTCATAACCAGTTTTAATTATTATCTTTTCTTGTTCGTCGATTCGAAGGAAGAATTTAGATTTATCATGTTAGGATCGGCTATTGTTTGCAGTTTCATTTGTATAATCTATGCGTGTTTATTGTGTTTTTTAGCTTTCAATGTAAGTTTGAAAAACTAAACCAAGGTAAATTATTTTTTGATTTAATTATATATTTATTTTGCAGATGTTGAATGGTTTTCAAGATATTCGGCATTTCGCAGTATGCAATTTACAGCTGAAGAAAAAACTGAAAGTTTGTATAATATATTAATTTTCTATATCATATTTTAGATAATAATTTATATTTATATCTTTAATTATTTTAGATTTTAAATTTCATGAAAAGATTTGGAAAAGTTTCACTGAATCTCTCAATAGGTGGATTTTTTCATGTTAACAAAAGATTGCCAATCAAAGTACATATTTCATAAAATTACTCGAATATAATGTTATAAAATGAATATTCTAACACAGATTCTATTTATCTTTTACAGATTATCAGTAATTTACATTCTGTTTTTTCTGGACTTTTAAAAATAAGAAATGCTTTGCATCAGAGAAAAAATTGCAAAGAAATTTTTTACACTAATGGAACAGAAGTGTTTTAGAATTTAATTATTTAGCATTTCACTTATATGACTGTATAATTTAAAGTTTTTAGAATAATGAAATTATATAGAATTTTTAAATTACTTTTAATAGTTTTTGATTTAATTAATTTTATATCATAAAAATTTTAAATCAAATTAATTTATATGTAAGAATAATATTAAAAAAGTTCTGATAAGTTTTTACTATTTTTTGGGTAAATGTGTAGCTTACCTGTGAGAGACTACGCAAAGCGCGTCACATTCCTCGGCGATACTTTCGTTGCTTTAAACAGGGTAATGCTGTCAGCGTGCCACACAGGAGGACCAGGGTTCGCGTCCCGGGTCTGGTATCTCCTGAAAAGTTTTTTCGGGGTGTTGAACCCGGTCTGGCGATCCCCGTCCTTTACAATCCGACCCCCCTTCATGGGTGTGGGTGCAGCGCGGGTTGATATTGGCTCCAGCCCTTAGTAATCTTACTGATTGGATAGGTTTGTAAAATATGCAAAAAAAATACTTTCGTTGCTTTAAACAGGGTAATGCTGTCAGCGTGCCACACAGGAGGACCAGGGTACGCGTCCCGGGTCTGGTATCTCCTGAAAAGTTTTTTCGGGGTGTTGAGCCCGGTCTGGCGATCCCCGTCCTTTACAATCCGACCCCCCTTCACGGGTGTGGGTGCAGCCCGGGTTGATATTGGCTCCAGTCCTTAGTAATCTTACTGATTGGATAGGTTTGTAAAATATGCAAAACAACAGCATTCAGTGCCAGGTAAATACCAGAGCCAGGTCTCATCGAACTGCCGGTTTGTTTGTAGGCGGAAACGACAGATATCTAGCCTGAGAACCGAAAGGCAGCGTTTTTTTCTTTCCCATGCGAGCAGTTTTGCTGCCGGACAATTTTTGGGTCCGCAGAAATAACGCGAGCGGTCCCCGACTATTCCTTCGGACGTCAAACCGCCGATTCGACAGTATTTCGTGCTCCGAAAAGCAGGGGTCTCTTCCCCCGTGCGAGCGGGTTTTGCTGCCGGGTAATTTTTCAGGCCCGCAGGAATATCGCGACCGATCCCCGACTGTTCCTTCGGATCCCCGAATTGGCCGATTCGACGGCATTTCAGATCCCTCCGATTCCGGGGATAAAATCGTCGCCTACATAGACATTTTTGCTTAGCGCAGCGCTGCTGTGCGCTAAACGCTTACGCTATTTAATTGTTAAATTGCTCGAGATTTCGTGGACGCAGTAAACAGAAACGTGACTAGCGTCGCTAGAAAACGAGTCAATCCGTCATGTGCAGTAGGCATTCACCGCCGTAGCCGAGAGATGTGCATGAGCTCTGGAATCAGGTGGGCCGACGAACCAAATACGACCTCCGAACACTTCCTTGTAGAACGAACGCATAGCCTACGTATGTATGGAAGTGACCTATGAACCGAGAGGACCTGGCGTCAAGCTCTGGAATCAGGTGGGCCGACGAACCAAATACGACCTCCGAACACTTCCTTGTAGAACTATGCATAGCCTACGTATGTATGGAAGTGATCTATGAACCGAGAGGACCCGGCGTCGAGTCCCGTGGAAGATGCAGCCATCAGACAACGAAAATCACATATTACGGCGGAAAAAAGGAAGAAGACAGCAAAATACAGAACGGAAGCAAGAAAACCCCTAGTAAAGGGAAGAAAAATCAGGAAAGAGGAGTAAAAATTTTGTTTCCCGATAGATGGCGCCACGTGAGGCCGCGCTTCACATTGCCAGTCTCTCTCTCCCTCTCACAGCTAAGCTATATGTTTACCGAATCTTGATATTAAAGATAATAATAAAGGCAAAATATTGAAAATTCGGACTACAGGATCTGAACTACACCCAGTGACATTTTATCATTGTTTCGCAATGCGTATTATATGCAAATGATTGAGCTACACTATACCCAAAGTAAATTTTTTCGCCGTAGTCATAAAAATCTCAAAAAAGGCAAATCAAATAATAATGAAAAAAAAATGTAATATAAAATAAAATAAATAGATTTTATGCGTCTGAAATTTTTCTGTAATTCTTTTTCATTGTATACATTGTTTTTTTTTGCATATCATAAAATTCACAAATTATTATTATTAATTTTTTTGATTAGACCTAATAATAATTTTCTCTCTCTTAAAACATGCTGAAATTTTACAATTAAATATGAATTTAATTAAACATAAAAAAACTTAAATGATAAAATGTATTTTCGATAATATCTGTACTGTATTTTTATAACAGTGATTAACATCATAATGATGCCATTGCTCCTATGATGAGATTATGACATCATTGTTTCTAGACGTCATTGATTAGATGGCATCAAAGTGACGTTTTGACTGGAGCTAGCCCAACCCAATTTTTTTTTTAATGAAATACACGAAAAATATTAAATCCCCATCAAATATATTGAACCCAATAGCGAAATTTCGTTTTTTATTATATTTTATTATTATAAAATCTTAACTTGTAGGCATAATTGTACAAGATTTATTAATCACAGTGAAAATAACTGTACGCATATATTGTTATAAATTGAATAATAAATAACAATGTTTTTTTAGATCAGTTTGTGAAATTTTTCTTTCTTTTTTTTTCATTTGATGTGGCGCAAATCTTTTGCAAATGTGTCGAAAAACAAAAAATTTCCCTGAGAAAAATGACATGCTCATATTGTCTAAAATAACAAAAATTATAGTCAAAATTGATTTGAGACGAATTTGAATTTAAAAAAATATATATAATAATTTTTCATTGTTAAAATTCAATGTTTCAATAAATATCTAGCAATTATTAAAGCAACATATTATATCTACTTATTGCGTATTAATTAAATATACAGAATACATTATCGAAAACTAATTTAAGTTACAAAAAATGACCAAAGAACTCCTGTGAGTAAATTTGGAATTAAAAAAAAAATTAGGAAATTGATTATTTTAAATATGGCTACCATTATGTTAAAATAAATTATCAAATTATAATTTTAATGAATTTTTTAATTTTACGAAAAAAGTGGACATGATCCCGGATCGAATCAGAAAATTTTGAGTTAATTAAAAATTATATTGGATTAATTGAAAGACATTGCAATGCTTATTAACTCAAAGGCTTTTCAATCGGAAAAGTTTCCCTTCCCTTCAAATTCATAAAACTAATTTAAGTTATAATTTGATTACCAGAAAATTTTGAGTTAATTAAAAATTATATTGGATTAATTGAAAGACATTGCAATGCTTAACTCAAAGGCTTTTCAATCGGAAAAGTTTCCCTTCAAATTCATAAAACTAATTTAAGTTATAATTTGATTATTCATTAATAGATGGCGCCAAACAAATTTATAATAATATTAATTTCCAAGGTTAATTTCGATTTTTTTTTTTTTTTTGTATTTCCTGATTTAGTCACAAGGGTTCGTTCTATTAGTATTTTTGGGCTATTAAGATGTATATTTGCTATTTGATATTGTATTATTTTGTTCCAAAAATAGTGATTTATTTTTTTAATCTAATCAAATTTTATTTCATTTATTATACCAAATCATCAATAGAATTATTATTGTTATATAACGTTCATTGGATCTAATTTGTTGGCAACAATTATTTTATTTTTCTATAAAAAAATTGAGACTGTTAATTATAGTATACTGTATTAGCACTCCAAGATATTTATTTGCTAAATTTTTTATATAAGTAAAAATGTGGCAATAAATTTTATGGAATGCATTATTTTAGTCGCACTTTATTTATTTATTTATTTTTAAATTAAAGAGCATTAAGTGAAAAAAAATGAGTCTAGAATGAGTTCTTTAAAATAATTATATAATAAAGAGAGAAAGTTTCGCGATAATTATATGAAAAAATCCAGGAATATTGTAATAATAAAGATGAATAATATCCGTGAATATGGAAAATTAAAAAAAAAGGATATTCCCGATTAGTAATAGATAAAAGTAATCTAAATATACTTTTTGAATCATCAGAAAACAAAATGAAACTTGTGAAAATGTTGAAGAAATTTTGAACGTTATGTACAGTATGTCATTCTGTAGCGTAATTTATTTTATTCAAATATGTTTTTATATCGAAATCTATTGGATGGCCACGTCCAACTTCAGCTTTTTAAATCATCCTTAAAATTTTAGCTTTAAAAATTTTTTTATTACTCCTGATATGATGTAACCTGAGATATTTTCCTCGCTTTTTTTTATTGCTTGGAATCAATCCTATGAATGATTTATTTGAATTAAAAAAAAAAAAACATTAAAGATAAGGTGCGATAACACTTGAACAAATAAATAGATAAAACGACTCAGTAGAAATAAATTCTCGTAACTTTTCTGAAGAAAATTGCAAGATAAAATTTTAAGAAAATTCAAAAAATAGTTTTGAAAAAATATATATTTATCATTTAAAGTTGAAAAAAATTCATCTCGATAAAATTCAAGAAAAGTTAAAAGAAGAAAAGAATATAATTGTTCCAAAATGATATAATTCTCTTGAATGAAGAAAATATTCACCATCAATCTTCTATTTTCTCAAATAATGTTATAATATGGTTTTGTTTAATAATTCTTAAATAAATTATTAACTTAAATCATTAACTTTTATATATATTATTTTTATTGAATTTCAATGTTTAAATGAAACATAACTTCATAAAATATGCCTATAAAAGTATTCAATAATGTTAGTTTAAACTTATTAATAGCCTTACTAAACTTTTCTCTCTTAGTTCAATGACACATAAAATAGTTGAACTATTTAAAAATTGATAAGATATTCCACTTAAACTATATGATTAATGCGACTTAAGTATAATATCAAATTTCATATCACTTTTAATGATGAATTTAGTTATAATAAAAGTTTTATACTAGTTTTATCCGAAGGAATAAGTTCAAAATTCTCATCGAAATTTCAAGAAATGAGTCACTGTTACATGATGAATCATTCGCAGAATCGTAATACAATACTCTACTTACTATATTGCTACAGTAATAAAGTTCAGTTTTATCAAATAATATTTAAATATCAAAAAAAGGAAGTGATAACAATACTCTACTTACTATATTGCTACAGTAATAAAGTTCAGTTTTATCAAATAATATTTCAATATCAAAAAAAGGAAGTGAGATAATATTCACTTAATAGTCTATATCAGTATTTCCCAAACTTTTGATTTATATGTGTATAGCCGTGCATCCAGTATGTATTTTTAAAGAAATTTTTAAGGTTTATAATAAAAAGTATGAGAAGAAATGGTTTATTAGGAATGGTCATAAAATTGTTGCAAAAAACAGTGTTTAAATAATGGAATAATTTATAGATTCCAGTGAAATATTGCAGTAAACATAAAACACTGCCTACGTAAAAATAATTGTGATTGATCAAAAAAAAAAGAAAAAAATACTATTTCCTTTATTCATTTGCTAAAGAACTTGTCATTTACATTCATCCTTTCAATTCCATAAAAACAGCTAAATTATCAAATTATTTTCCTTCTGCAACCTTAAGAGAATTATTTTTTGTTGCTTTATTACTTCTTCGTCGTAACACTTCTTCATGCTGATACATCTATAATCTTTATCGCTGGATCTCTTTCAACTATTGTATCTTAGGCTATTGCTAAGAAGCGAAACCCAGGGAGGCTTTCACTCTGTGCTACGAGCTTGGTGCCGCCGTTCCAAAAGTTACGCTAAGGAACAAGAACCCTGGGAGATTTTTTCTCGTCCTACGATCCTGGTGTACCCATTCGTGAATAAACTGGAGATATAGAACGGAAACTGAAGCCAAACCGCTAAATTATAAATGACTTACAGACTGCCATCCTACCAACTATTGAGATTTATATTCCATTAAAAGAAAATTATTTTTAAATTTTCTTTATTTTTTCTATCATTCTTTCGATCTTCCCTGCTTTCAGTGATAGATTTTTTTTTAAATTAAATAAAAATTCTGTATTGTTATGGTTTTTATTATTACATGATCTATTTGAAAAATTCCAATTGTGTTTTATTTAAACAAATCAGATGAAATTAGTGAAACTGATAAAAATCAAAATATTTTATTTTTTTTTAAATTTTAACAGATACAAGAGAAGGAACTCAGTTTGTTCCGATTAATAAGAAAATCTCTTCGTATACTAACAATTTTCTACCATAATTAAATTGCTTATTTTCACTATTTGTTGTTTTATATATATTTTCATACTAATTAACATTTCCATACTACCGACTTCATATTAAGAGAGAATTATGTTAACTATCATCGCGAAAATGCGAATATCCATCGTTAAATTGCTATATTTATATTTATATTTTTATTGCTTATATTTCTGAAAAACTTTTGCAACTCTGATAAAGATATTTAACAGCGGAAAACCAGGGTTGCAGAGTCGGATAGTAAATGATCCGACTCCGACTCCCGACTCCATTTTTCAATAAAATCCGACTCCAACTTCAACTCCCAAAAATTTGTAAGATCCTGACTCCAACTCCTGCATAGTTAACTTTAATATTTTATTATTACAAGTGAGTCTTCTGGCTATTTTATATTAATTTTATAGCACTTCGGCTTATACTTTCTTACAATTTTTAAATGATATTATCCAAAATTTCGGCTGTATATAGATTGTTCATCAATAACAATTATTAAATAAATAAATCAAAAATGAAATGAAGTTCTAACGTACTTTTACAGCTTATTTTAAATAATACTGTTAATATTAAAATAAAATATCAATCAATCAAAGAAAAAGGATGAATGTTTAATTTTTATTCAATTTTACAATTACTTTTTAACAAAGACACTTTTATGAATGTTTAAATGTTACCAGAGCCTCTTCAGCCGCTAATTAACAATTATTAATTGAGCGTTTCCATTTCCCGGGACGTGGACCCAGAGGTTGGTTTTTGGGAAACACGTGTATGTGTTGTGTAGTCGTGGTGTGTCGAGTGAAACTGCGTGATATATAAATGTGAGGATGCGACGATCAGATTATGTGTTCAAATATGAATATCTTCGTGTGACTGTTGTTATTTTTAAGTGTTGTTGTGAAAACCCTAAACCACATTCTTTTACTCCAGTCATATACACGCATATCATCGTACATAACCGAAGTTCCGTAGTCATACTTCAAACATTCACACATTCAATAACCGACATTCAATCAGTTCCTATACCGATTTTTATTGAAAACTTCATAAGTATCGGTAAGATTTCGAAGATATTAGGATTCGAGTTAGAGAAGGACAGATTGTTACGGATTGTTTCAGTTTCTATTGTAAACGATTGTTTTTCATTCTTTAAATTTGAAATTTTATCGAGATCCGGATCTCTTGTAAGTACTACAAGAGATGGGATTCTCGTAAAGCAAAATTCCAAATTATACAGTATTAATCTGGCAAACATCTAAGTGTTCCTTCGTAAGAATCGAAATAATTGTATATAAGTACATTCGTATATGTTATCGCGGAGTACAAAATTTGGGATTTATGAATTGAGTCCGGATTCCAGAGAAGATATCAGAGGAATGGGAATCTCAGTTTTATCCGAAATTTTGCACATTGCATATATAATTCCTTTATAATATTTAATAATGATTAACTATAATTATAATTAATAACTATTACTCTATTATTAATCTGGTATAGAAACGAATGAATATCACCATATATACATAATAGAAAATATTTTAGCCATCCTTTTTTTCGTCATCCTGCTCTTCGAACAGGAGAATAAGAGATAATGTATTAAAAATAATATATGTAAAAGTGAATTACCTACCTCAAAATTGCTTACCTCAGACTATTCTTACTGCACCTGATGAACTTTATCACCAACCGGAGCTGTGTTATTCGATAGGTGAAATTTCATGTCGAGTTCTATTTTCAACTTAATACTTTCTTCTTGTTTCAAATCTTCATTCACTTAGGAAATTTCTCAAAATAGATCAATTTATTTATAACATAAATCACATCTTAATTGAAATCAAAGATATATTACAGTCAGAAAATTATATTCTTCTTTCTTATGTTGACTTCAGAGAAGAAAATATTATTCGGCAAACATTGTTTCTTAAACAATGCTATTGCATGCTATTTTTTAGTTGCATCAAAACTCTTATTTATTATATATCAACAGTATGATATTAATCATTTTGATGTTTTTCCTCGATTTTAATCGAGAATTCGAAATACATCAAAACTCTTATTTATTATATATCAACAGTATGATATTAATCATTTTGATGTTTTTTCTCGATTTTAATCGAGAATTCGAAATACGAGACTGATATCTTGTCATTTATTGATCACTGTGTTGCTAGCAGTGTAGCAGTAGCAGTTGCTATCCAAATTTTAAAAATGTACATGATATCTACATTTATAATATTCTCAATACTAAAATCTATCTGGCAATTTTATGACTACAAGAAAAAGAAAGCAATTATGACATATAAGCAGGGCGGAACTGCAGCACCCCCAATTTTTCTCGATATATAAATATATTTATTAATTTATTTATATTTGTTTAGAATATTTAATTTTATTATCGACAATCCTATAGTTTTCTCATTTTCTATAAAAAAATAATAATAGATTTATCTTTTAGCACATAGGAGAACGAATGGGCAGCACCCTCAATTTTTCTCGATATATAAATATATTTATTAATTTATTTATATTTGCTTAGAATATTTAATTTTATTATCGACAATCCTATACAGTTTTCTCATTTTTTATAAAAAAAATAATAATAGATTTATCTTTTAGCACATAGGAGAACGAATGTCGCTAGCGGTACCGTGTTTATCACAGTGTCATTACTACTCGCGCATGCTCGCACAAGCATATGCACATCATAGTGATATGCATGGATGCCAGATATTAGCATAAAACGGCACTGTCTGTGGCGCAGTACCACTGTTGTTTAAATGCAGGTTGAAGTCAGTAATAACGAGTTCCTTCTGTGGGTAAGGGGCTAGAATATGCCCACCGTCCGACACCGCGTATCGTAAAAGGCGATTAAAGGGGTCATCTCGCCCTGGTGGTTTTCGAGGTCTGTCACTGGGGGCAGCTTGTGGGCTCTTATACGGAATCAGGACTGCTTCGGCGGTGCCCACATCCGTCACTGGGAGCCTGCGGTGGGACTCCATACGGTCTTCACGTTTTGTCTTCGGGGGACGAGTTTCATACATAACCCCCACAGGTAGGGAAAGAATAAAAAATAACAAGTTTGTAGTGCTTATCGTGTTTACTCCGTCTCTTTAAACATTTGGACATTACAATTAAAGACATAACATTTTTAATTATGCTAAACTTTATAATTTTACGATAATAAACAACATTTGGTAAGAATTGAGGTTACCTGCCGCGAGTTTTCGCTGCGCTGCGCTTATATACACCATGCAGATACAATTATGTGGCGACCAAGATGGCGATGGATTGGACTGCTATGCGGTGAGATGAATTGACCTCGTGTACCTCGCGCTGCTGATAGGCGGGAAAATTCGGAGCAGGTAATTTCGAGTCCTGCCTAAATTTTTTTCATGAAACAAAACGAGAATATATTTTATTTTTAAGTAATTTTGAATTATACCAAACTATAATTTTACCGACAATAAATCGGTATTTTTTTTTTATTTATAGTTTTTACCATAACTTTTTATATTTTATCCAAATACGTACATACTGCATTTTTAGTGTGTAGATAGGTATGCATAGTTCGAAAATTGCACCACGATTTCAAGTCACGAGCCGCCACTGGTCATAGGTCAATTTGTAAAAATCAAAATCTGAAATATTTTAGAAACTTCGAAAGAATATTTCTAGCATATAGATAAAGGCTAATTGTAATAATAATAATAAATATTTAGAGCTAACTTCACTTTTAACGAAGATAAAAAAAAAAAATTATTTACGATTCAAAAAATAAGAAATAACACTGCAATGTTATTTCTCTTCATATAACCAAGTTTTCATTTTCCTTTCCATAACTTTTATAGAATATTTTTCACGATTCTATACAAGAAAATAACATAATTGATAATTGAACTGATTTTGATAATTATTCTCAAATAATTGTATAAAATTTTATTTATTTATAAAATGTAAATAATTAAAATTTAAAAATATGATTGAATAATGATTACGGACGATCAGAAAGGTTATTCCAGATAGAAAAATAGATTATAGAAGGTCCTCGACTAGACGGTCCGACTTACGATTATTGTAATATAACTGCTATTATTTACGATGGAAATCCTTAACTTATGTCAGCCGCCATCAATGATTGGGAAGTGGTGTTAAAAAAATAATTACAGTGGGGTTTGTAAAGGTTGGGGAAGTGAAAATAGTTAGGAAGAAGGGCGATGCATGGTGGAATGATGAGGTGGCATTGCTACGGCTGACAAGAAGAATTTGGAAAAGTTAAATGAAAACGTGAAGACAGATGAGTATAAGAAATATATAAGTGTGAAAAATAGTGAAAGAGATTAAAGAGAACGTGGTAAGAAAAAAAAGAGGAGAAATTACAGAATTATTTTGAAGGGAATAAAACAATGTTCTAAAAGTAGTTGACAAATTTAAGAAGGAAATAAGGTATGGATTGTCTGGTGTGAAAGAAAATACGGTAGAATTATGTGCTCATTAGAAATTTCTAATCCTCAGATTATTGCGAGAACCTACTCCAAATTTATAAGATTAAATCATAAAATTGCATCCATTTATATGAGAAGAAAATATCTATTCAATAACGAATATCTTTATTATATATATATTGTTGTTATTTTTCTAAAATTTATATTAAAAAATAACGTTATTTATAATTTCATATTTATAAGCTGAATAAACATTAATTTAGATAATTGATATTATTCATAATTTACTATCATTAGCCTTAAATAATTAGAAATGATATATATATCACTAGCTCTAGGTAAATAGGGACTTAAGGAGTCCGGAGTCGTTTGTTTTTCCGACTCCGACTCTGCAACGCTGCGGAAAACAATGATTGCACTTTATTTATATTATTTCATGCACTTTAATGTTGTTGCAATTTGTTAACATGAATAGGCAAAATGGCGTAACTTCCTGGAATGCTAGAACCAATCTTTCTTTGAGCGAAAAATTCTTATTATGTGCTTTATTGCATAACTATATTATGTTTAAAATTCTTTGAAGATAAGTCATAAAATAATTTTTTGAAATCTGTATAGAATAGATTCTCTGTTAACCTGGACCCATCTATGGAACCGAACCTCATGTCGGATGATGGTTAATCCGAAAATACATACAAAATACCATTTATAAGTTTGTAAGTTTAAGTTAGAAAACTATATGTTGTATATATCTATTTATTAAACTTTAATTATATCAAATAAATGGTAATCTTTATTTGGCATTTTAAAGAAAATCGCGCGATTTTTTTATAAGAATTATACCAATGGCAGATGAATTATTTTCATTAGCCTTAAATAGTTAGAAATGATATATATAGCTCTAGCTCTAGGTAAGTAGGGACTGAAGGAGTCTGGAGTCAGTTGTTTTTTCCGACTTCAACTCCCGACAGTTCAAATATCCGACTCCGACTCTGGGCAGTTTAAAAATCCGACTCCGACTCCACCCAAAAACCTCAGACTCCACAACGCTGATTATTTTCTCACTGCTATATTTCATTTTGCTGTTGCGACTAAACATATAGGGTAACTGTGGAAGTAACCTGAGCACTGAGAGCGCGAGAGGAAGCGTGGTGCCATCTATCGGGAGGCAAAAGTTTTAATTCTCTTTCTTGGTTTTTCTTCCCCTTATTAGGGTTTTCTCTCATTACTCTTATATATACTCCTATCTTCTATCGCCTTCTTCCTTTCTCCCACCATAGGAGGCGGTTTTCGTCGTCTGATAAATTCTTTTTGTCTTCCACAGGACTCGATGCCGGGTCCTTTCGCTCCGTAGGCCACTTCCGTACAGACTATGCTATGTATTCCTTCTGCTGGAAACTCTTTAGAAGTCATATTTAAATTGTTGACGTGCCTGCTTCCACGGTGCATGCGCATTTCTTGGCTACATTGGCGAGTGCTTACTGCTCGTGACGAGCGACTTTGCCTCATTTTCTAATAACGTCAGCCGCGTTTGCGAAGCCTCCAGTGATATCTATGTTTTTTTAATAATTAAACGGCGCGTATATGCCCGTTTTCTTGCTGCACTGCGCTAAGCGAAGTGGAGTGTGAGCCAGGAGCGCGGGACGAAAAAGGAGGCTTTTTTCAAATTCGCAATATTTGCAAGCCTAAGAAACCCCCCCGAGGAAGAAAAGCCCACCCGCTCACAGGGCAGAAACCCCTGCCTTTCGGTGGTCAAAATTCCGTAGAAAAGCCGGTTCTGGGGGTCCAAAGAAACACTCGACATCCCTGAGTAAAAAAAAACGTGAAAAACCAGCTCGTCGAGAGAGAGAGAGAGAGAGAGGGGAAAAAACAGCATTTTGATTCTCAGGCTAGATATCGCCGTTTCTGTTCATAAGCAATCTGTTAGTTTCGATGCGATCGTTCAGACAGTGCTGGATGCAGCTTGTGACGGGACTCGCTCAGTGTGGACAGGTTAGTTCAACAGTTATCCAGGTAGGCCTTGATTAGTGTGAGTTTGAATAATGTGATATTCAATTTGTGTGGCTTATAAAATTGATACCGATTTTCAGTTAGTGTGAGCAAATATTCGATTAATGCGAGTTGTAAGCATAGACCAGTCTTACTGCCAAAGCTCTGCCTCCTTTTATGATGTCAGTTAGCAAATTACCGTTAATTTTCAGTTAGTAAAACAGGCAGCTCGTCGAGAGAGAGAGAGAGAGAGAGGGGAAAAAACAGCATTTTGATTCTCAGGCTAGATATCGCCGTTTCTGTTCATAAGCAATCTGTTAGTTTCGATGCGATCGTTCAGACAGTGCTGGATGCAGCTTGTGACGGGACTCGCTCAGTGTGGACAGGTTAGTTCAACAGTTATCCAGGTAGGCCTTGATTAGTGTGAGTTTGAATAATGTGATATTCAATTTGTGTGGCTTATAAAATTGATACCGATAAAATTTTATAAACTTTGAAATGAAAAACAAATTAATTGTATAAATTTTTAGACAATAAGTTTCGGTATTGCGATATCTTTGCGATATCGCAATACCGAAACTTGTTTATTGTCTAAAAATTTATACAATTAATTTGTTTTTCATTTCAAAGTTTATAAAATTTTATCTATTTTGCTGAATTATTGCCGCTTTACATAGATTTTCTTTAATAAAATCAGATCAATGTTTAAATTTGTCCAGAAATATCGTAGAATCACTGTTATCCGGTTTGTTCTTAACCAGCCACATTTTCGTCGAGCTATGAATACAGATAAAAATGAAATAAAAAAAACTATGCTGTCTTTCCTGGTAGGAAAGAAAGTGTTTGAATCTATAATAAGATATTTCGAACATCATTATAAATTAAATATTTTAACTGAATAATCATTCAAAATCAATTTTTGCAATATCATAATAATTAAAAAAATTCATTTCTAATATATTCACATTTGAAATTCTTATAAATAATGCTTATTTTTAGATTTCAAAATCATTTTCTATGACTTTCAGATAAGTAAAATTATTTCCCCAACTTTTAACTTTTCTGTGCTAATTATACTGGATATTTGAGAGAATTTTACGTATATATTATTTATTCCATTCTTTAAATTAATTTCAAAGATATTAAGTACTAAATATATAGAGCTTCATTAAACTCCAATATTCATATCATGGATAGCGATGAATTTAAAAATTTAGGATGAATTTAGGAGGCATCTTGGAAGGAAAAAAAATTATTAAATATACAATACAAATTCAATTAAGACATAAATATATCTTCAAAAAACAATAATATTGAAACGTTTTTAAAATTTTAAAAAATTTATTAAAATGTTTTTTTTTATTTTGTAAACAACTAAAAGTTCATCAACATAGTACGGATATTACTATGTTGATGTAATATTGCAACCCACATCTGTTATCCTTATACCATCGTGATTAACCATTTTTCTTATTATGTTAAGTAATTCTTTTGAAGTAATTGAAAACTTAATGAATAAGATCTAAATCTGCACACTTCCAGAAGCTCTCGATTTTACTAACGTATCTATTATCAGAGAGTGCATGATAATGATAGTGCTGTTTACTTTTTTTGAAGTAATTGAAAACTTAATGAATAAGATCTAAATCTGCACACTTCCAGAAGCTCTTGATTTTACTAACGTGTCTATTATCAGAGAGTGCATGATAATGATAGTGCTGTTTACTTCTCCTATAGGCTACTTCAGCAACTAATATTACCTTTATTCATTTCCTAAAGAAGTTGTCATCTACATTCTTCCTTTCAATTCCATAAAAACAGCTAAATTATCAAATTATTTTCCTTCTGCAACCTGAAGAGAATTATTTAATAAAAAACAGTTTTTCGGGTTGCACCATTAGTTCATCCGACATGAGATTCGGTTCAATAGAGGGGTCCAGGTTAACAGAGAATCTATTCTCCATAAAAACAGCTAAATTATCAAATTATTTTCCTTCTGCAACCTGAAGAGAATTATTTTAATAAAAAACAGTTTTTCGGATTGCACCATTAGTTCATCCGACATGGGATTCGGTTCAATAGAGGGGTCCAGGTTAATAGAGAATCTATTATATACAGATTCTAAAAAATTATTTTATGATTTATCTTCAAAGAATCTTAAACATAATATAGTTATGCAATAAAGCACATAATAAGAATTTTTCGCTCTAAGAAAGATCGGTTCTAGCATTCCAGGAAGTTATGCCATTTTGTCTATTCATGTTAACAAATTGCAACAACATTAAAGTGCACGAAATAATGTAAATAATGTGCAATCATATATATTTTTCAGAAAAGTTTTAGTCCACATTTCTATTATTTTGTGCAATATTCAATTTTAACTTTATCGAACTCAGTTTCCACCCTTATACCAGCGAAGAACGATGATGCAAAATTAATAATATTTGCTGTTCAACTTTACGAAATAAAAATATTTCTATCATAGCATTTAATTATGTTATAAGAGATGTTTTTTCGAAAAATTTCGGTCCACATATTTCTATTATTTTACCCAATATTCGATATTAACTTTTCCAAACTGTTATACCATCGAGGATCGACGACGCAAAATTAATTGACTTTGTGTGGATTTTTATTTAACACAGCATTTTCAAGTTCTGATTGTTGAGATTAAATTGATTTCTTTCTCTGAACAATAATACCCTGACTTATGTAATACCCTGACTTACGTAATACCCTGACTTACGTAAATTCGGAGAAACGTAACATCTCATCCTGTTCCCTGGCCCACTAATTAGCTTCACAATTACATACTGCATATATGTGTATTTACAAATTTCATTTGCTGATTTGTTGATTAAGAGTCTTTAATTATTCACAAATTATAAATTTTTATAATTTGTTGTTTCCTTGGTACTAAAGCCTAAAGAGCCAATTAGGAACCTAATACATGTGTACCTATAATTAGATTTGGGAATACGTCAGTCTTCCCAGTTTCACCTATTACGTATCTCCGGGGTATTATTGTATATTTTCAAAATACGACTTGCATTTTAATATTTCATGTACCTAAATATTTAAATAAATGTATAGTTTCAGATAATAATTGTAATTAAAAATTTATTATAATATTTAATTCAAGAAAATATACAAAGATATTTCTTAATTACATTCTTTCATTTCTTTATCGTATATATTAGATAAGTGTAAATAAGAGAAAAATAAAGTGGTTAGAAAGAAAAATTGAAAAACAGCAAAGATTGAATTTATATATATGAAAATTCTTCTTACAAATTTATTACTATACTTACAGTAATGTATCTAAAACATGGCTACTGGAATTGAACTGAAAATTGCATATCAAACAGATAAGAAAAAGGATTCAATTAGAACAAAATTAGATTTTATCATCCAAAATTTGTAATGAAACAGATTTAATGAATAAATGTAATCGTTCTTATCATTCGGACTATTGTAAACATTCTCAATCTCATTATATAAATGGAATAATGACCTTCATATCAGCCAACTTTTAATGTTTTATGAAAGTATTTTTTCAGCATTAATGAAATCATTACCTTGTTAGTGTATTTATCAGGTCTTTTTAAAAGTAATGTCGTTTTTTATACTTTACTTTTGACATAAACGTGTTTCAGCTTGTTTAAACATAAATTTTTAAAGCTTTCACAACGATGGAAGAGCAGAGATTTAAATTAGCAAGTGATTTATTTTTTATATCCTTTCAAACCTTAACGTTATAAATCACATTACTTTTGGGAAAATCTGATATTTCATCAATGATGCTTAACGATTTGCTAAATTGTTAATAAAGTAAATTAATGCAATAATAATGATCTATTAGAAATAATTTGGAAATATTTCAGTTGACAAAAATGATATGATCAAGTATATAAATTTTAAAGAGATGAACTTACAGCCCGATTGCTTACCCACTTTAAGTAAAAAAATTTATAATTTCTGAATTTAAATATCGGTAAAGTTTACATTGCTTTCCTAATTGAATTTTTCTCATCTATGTAATAAGTTAATTTTCATTATTAAAGAATGAACAGAAAAAAAATTTACATTTTATGGATCAGAAAAAAATCCTGCTGAGAATCATTTGGATCCATAGTTACAACTTTGTTATAAAAACTAATCAAAATGAATCTCATTGATCTTCACTCTTCATTTTTAAATTTCCTCCTTTTTTAAACATCATGAATTTAAATCTCCATCATTTTTTTAGCATAAATATATAAAAATAAAGTATATACATACCAAAAATGTACATATATGCATAAAAATAAATTATAAACTTGATAGAATTTATTCATGTATTTTTTAAAACGTTTTTCACTTAAGTGTTCTTTAAGAAAATTCATTTTCCTATAAATACGAAGTGCCTTAATTTTCTATTTTCATTTGCAATAGATTTTTCTCCCTAATCGGATAACGTTTATTTTTTATAATCATACCAAATAACAGCTTATTTAACAATCATAGAAAAAAAAACAAGAGTTTTATTTATACGATAATCATTGCGACAGCAAACAGATCATCGTGAATTATCAAATGCAAATTCATGAGATCATTATGCTTGTTTTTGTATTATATCAGCTTTCTATGATAATATCTAGAAAACATTCCAATTAGTGATCGAGAGCTGATATTATTTTTATTCTAGTTTGAGTAAGTAAAACATCAGGTAAAATTTTCCATTAAAACTTATCCACTCTATAGATACATTTATAATAGCATTTAGTATATAAAATTCTGCAATATTTTAATGCATAGTTTAATGTATAACCAATAAAACTGTAAATTCAATAACAATAATGAAAAATTTATTAATATTTATGTTTTAAATGTTATAAATTGTTGTACTATTTTAATTACTTTCTGATTTTCAATACTTCTTTTCACAGGCACGATGTTATATGTGAAGTTTATTTATATTATTCTCTTCCTCTCTAATTTTGGTAAATGTTAATATTTTTAATAATTATTTATTATTAAATATTTAATTGAATACGTTATTAAGAGCAATGCCGTAGTAATCAATTATTGAAAAAAATATATATATAAAACTATCATTCATAAATGGCTTACAGTTTGTTAAAATAGAATCAGTATAGGTAACTTCGATTTACGAAACCTCAAGTTACGTAGTTTCAAACTTACGAAATTTGTATCTTTACCAGGGGCGGATCATGGTCTTTTTTGGGCTGCAGCTTAGGATCCCGTTCAATCAAAGTGCCCCCTTCGGGGTCACAAAAATAAAAATAATTTAAATTAAAAATTTAAGAAAAAATAAATTATAAAATATTTTTTCCTATCTAGATAAAGTTTAAATCGTTGGTTTGCAATACTATTGAATTTGAATAAAATATCACATGTCAATGTTTTAAATGTCAGTAAATCATAAATAGGGCTCTGTCGATAGTCGGTAAAATCAAAATATACTTTGTCATTTGTCAATTATGAAAATAATGTGGCAATGTCGGAATGGAAATACAATTCTAACTCCTCTCATGGCTCCTCTAATGCGTGTTAGCTTAGCGTAGCTCTCACCGTTTTTGACATTTTAGGTTAATTTGAATTAATTGGGGAGGCCCCCGAATAGTGTCAATCCCCAAAGTTAACGGTGCTCCCTTGATCTTTACAGATTTTGTTAATGTCGCACACAGTTATTATTATTATTATTATTACAAAATAAATCAAACAATGCGTCAACGCATACACTGATTTGTAGTTTAACAACATCAAACATTTCATCCGAATACATGATAAAAGAATTTACATACAAGAATATAAAACATTCTACCATTACATCATTACTGCAATATACTTAATACCCATCGAAATGATTTATCAAGTTAAAACAAATATTCAACAGTTCATACACTATAAAGAATCATGACATTCATTTTATCAAGCGGATCATACTTTACATCAATAAGATATAAATGATCAAGAAATACAACAGAATTATAACTCTATTATCTCACCATCATTTGAGTACGAATTCATAATGATACATTTTTCATCATGTCAATTAGACTACTATATAAGATTCAACTTGCTTAACATAATCTTTCAAAAATTTATCAAAATCATTATTATTTAAACTTAATATTTGAGTAGGGATAATATCTATTCTATTTACAATCCGATCAGGAAAAGACCGCCTGGTTATATTTAGTCGGCTATTTTGACAACGAATCCATTTCATTTTTCTAAGATTTTTTGTTGGAGGTTCAATTACAATATTTATTTCATCCCTGTTATTATGAATATAATAATACAGGAATTTTAAGTCATAATATAAAATAGTTTTAGTAACTGATGTATTAATTATCTTTTGTCTATCTACTATATCTACATAGCTTATGTTAGAGAATAGTAACTTTTTAACCTTTCGGAGTTCATTTTCTAAATTTATTATATATGTGATAGATGCGGAACCCCACACAATTGAGGCATAATTTACCACAGACATCACAAAAGCATAGAATATTGTTCTTCTTACTTCATTCTCTTAACATGAATTTCTACGCGTTTTTAGAAGCTTCTGTAAATAGAACAAAAGGAACCACCTGAGTGTGTCCCTCTGTCAATAAGAAATGGGTAGAAACTACTCATTGGCAGACGTGTATGAAGTTTTTCGTTTTTTAATTGTACTGTATTTTTTATCAATAAACGTCCTCTTTTTTGAGTGTATTTGTATCGAAAATTAATGTAATTGTCCAGCTTATGGAACTTTTCCGATTTTGGAACATATGTTATTATATTCTATAATAATTTTATCTCAAATTACGAAGTTTTGAATTACTAACTAATATGGCAGAATCTAACTCTGATGTAAATCGAAGATTACCTGTAGTTAGTCGATAGAATCAGATCAAATTCCTTATGAAAAAATATAGTTTATTATTCTACATGAGATTTTTGTAAGTCGAATATTTTACATACCAAAAAGTTATAATAAATTTGATTATAATTAAAAAATTATTTTTCTTTTAGAGAATTTTGCATATGGTGCAAAAAATCGAGTTCCTGCCAGATACAAAGGAGAATATGTTTTCTGTCTCGGTGGGGTTAGTTTTCCTAACTGTAAATGGCTTTGTCGAGACGTGACTCATGTAGACCACGCAGAATGCTGTGATAACATATGTTATTGTGTACTATGTGATCCATTCTGATATTTTCATTCCGATAATTTTAAAAATAATTATCCATCCCTTATGAGATCAATCTATTATTCATTTTATTTTTATTTTTTTGAATAACGATTAGTAAATAATACAGGCGCTCCTCTAATTACGAACATTCTAGTTAAGAACATTCGTACTTACGAACGTGAATTTTCAAATTTCACGAAATTTCAAAAATCATCAGTAATTTTAAATAATATAATGGAAAAATGCTCTAGCAACCAATATAATGTAAAACTACATAATTAGTTAATATATTACGGTAGTATTTCAAAATGGCGGCGATTACATCAAAAATTCCTCGCTTTATATTCGGAGCTTGTCATTAAAATCTGTGAAATAAGAAACTTTTAATTAGTCCAATTGTGAAATACATTACAATACGCAGTATATAAAATTATTTCAGTACTTTTGGAGTCAAATAACAGCAGTATCTGAGTTATGAACAAAACTTAAATACGAATTATGTTCGTAACTAAAGGACCGTTTGTATTTCTATGGAAATATGAATTTATAAACATTAAAAAGTTTTGTTTAAAAGGATAAAACGAAGTATGCAAGTGAAACTATTATTATGTATTTGTTAATTTACTGTTTTATATCCTATGAACTTTTCATGAATTTAAATCATTATCATTTTATAGTATGAAAAATATATGTATCTACAACCAGCAGTTCCCAAATGAATCAAAATCGCTTAATTTTCGAAAGTGTCGTTTATTTTAGAATATATAAAGTTAAAAAAATTAAAATAAATGTCATAAAAATCATCTTCAATCATGTAATTTGTATATTGAATATCTGAAAAATCTATTAAACAGTTTGTTTACTTTATCAATATGATTACTAATACGCATTAATTATGTTGCTATTGTATACTAGCTAGCATTTTAATGCTGCTTGAATAATATTTAATTACAATTAATTTATATATTAAAATATATAAATAATAATCTAAATATAGTATATTTACGTTCTAAAAGTTTTAGCAATATATTCAGATAAAATTTATGCGAGTTAAATTTGATAATTTTTATTTTATATTATTGACAACAGATGGCGTTAAGTGTTATATGCATTACTAACACTTAGCGCTATTTATTGTCAATAATATAGAATAAAATGCCATTCTATAGGATAACCGATCTTGTAGGATGAAATGACAACATCGAAGTGAACTTTAATGGCAGAACATCATTACCAAATTTCTTGAAATACGAAATGTTCCAAACTACTCGTATATCCATTCGGTTATGCTGCCGAATTTTCAAGGCTTCATTCTGTTTTGTGATGTATTGCTATTACATCAAGTACACATTACCTTTTATTATTTGTTATAGGTTACGACCAATTTTTAAACTAATGAACTTTTTAATAATTACGATTGAAAGTTGTTTTAATTTTACGATTGCTTTCTTAGTAAATTATTATGCTGTAGTAAAGAAATATGCTGATATTGCTACTACAACCGAATGATCCTTATACCCTTTCTACACTGGCATTAGTTAATACAGATTACAGTTAAACCGGTTTAACTTAAACGGGAATATCTAAATAGAGTATTAAATGTAGATTAACTCGTTAGTTCCAATTTTATCCCACAGGTGTTCCCATCTTAATGTAAATAGGCCGATTACGTTTCACATTAATGACATATTCCCCCCATATGTCAATTTAATATATATACAGCCTGGTCTGTCCAGTTTCCCAATCTTCTTTTTTTTTTCTGGTTTTCGAAGTTTCTGTGCTGGAGACATTCGAGGTGAGAGACGCCATTTTACAAATCACGTGGTAAAAACTGGATAATCTACTTTCAGAAAAAAGATTATTTTAATACGCTTTCGCTCGACGTAATCTGGATATTTTTAATCTCCTTCGTTTTACATTGATAAACCCAATCTAGAATAACTCGTTATTCTAGATTAAAGTGCCAGTGTAGAAAGGGTATTACTGGATTGTTTTTGGAAGTAAACTGTATTTTAATAATTATTTTTCTACATTATGATTACGACATTACCATTAACATAAATAGTGCGTTCCAAATTTTAACAGCAAGTCATCAGTGATTATTCTCTTATGATATCAAAAATAACTCAACATCAGTTTGTTTCTGTCGAGTGTGGTGATAAGACGGCAATTAATATGGTGATGAAGAAGACAATGATGAATGTTAGCATCATTACAAAGCAGTAAAATTTATTTGCCTATAAACAATGACTATGATAATGATTTGTTACACACTCTAACTTTTAAAATCTTATCATCTAATCTAATATGAACTCTATTTCTTCCGCCATGTTGGATAAACAATGTCAGCAAACTGACTATCTATAGACGGCAATGACTGTGCTGAGCGTCTGATGAGCTCAACACTGATTGGTTTCTTGAATTATTTTACTCATCATTGATTAGTGTGTTGTGGTTTGAATGCCCCCAAAATAATTTATTTTTGTTTTCCAATTTGTAAAGATAATTTTCCCTTTCACAAATAAATCTATTATCAATTTGATGAAGCGACTATATCAATCCAACTTTTAATATTAATAGATGATGATAGTGGCCGCCATGTTTATTCGCTAAAAAAAGATTGGATTATATATTTCCGATCTTATTTGTGAAGCGTCTAATAAATTAATTTTTTTGAATATATTTATATGAACAGTCACCCACATCCGCGTATTTTTAATAATAAAATTGAGAATAGGAATTTTTTAAACATAAATATGGCAAGATCGCCCCGTTATCATAGATCGCGCAATAGTATAGAGAGGACGCAATGCGTATGATTTATGTATTTTCGATCATTTTTAATAGGTATCCAATATTGAAATACCTAAAATTATTTTAAATTATATACAATTCATACTTATCCATTTGTTTTCAGCAAAAAATTCGAATAAGAATCAGGAAGATGATAAGTTTTGTTAAAACAAATATCGAGGATCGCTCGGATGGCAAGCAAAAAATTCGAATAAGAATCAGGAAGATGATAAGTTTTGTTAAAACAAATATCGAGGGCCTCGGATGGCGATCCTCGATATTTGTTATGAAACGTAATCTCGTTGCGCGATTGAACTGGCGAATTTTATATCTTAAAAAATAAATTTTCTAACTTTTTGCTTTGTGTATAAGTCAACCCTTTTTAATTCAAAAATATTTTCTGAAAAAACTTGCTCGCTTATGCACGGGTATACTTAGACAAAATAATAAATGTTTTACAGTTTTAATTCTAATTTCCATAATATTCGATTTATTTTTGGCGGTTTATAGAGGGCGGCTTAAAGAGGTTTGACTGTATTTATAAAATTAGATTGTTATGAAAATGAGGGACATATCAATATTTTATGAAAAAAGGGGGCGCAGACATGAAAAGTTTGGAAACTACTGTATTAAATAGATTATTACAAAATCATGAAACTTGCGTTATCTGCTAAAATTTTCCTTTTAATTGGATATATAACTTCAGAAGTTTGAATAAAATACTAAGCTATTATTACATTTTATTTTTGACTTTATAGGAAAAAAATAATTTACTAAATTTTCTGGATTCAAGATGGAAGTCAAGGAAATGTGATCATGAAGATAGAGAAAGAAAGAGATTAAGTAAGAAAAACAAAAAAAAAGAAAATAATATATTTTCTGGATTCAAGATGGAAGTCAAGGAAATGTGATCATGAAGATAGAGAAAGAAAGATTAAATAAGAAAAACAAAAAAAAAAGAAAGTAATACAATGTAATATTTAATAACAATTAAAGTAAAAATTTCTAAAATAAAAAAACAGGTAAATAGACGTGTTAGATTATTGATTATAAATTTCGAAATTTAAATTAAATATTTTTTGTAAATTCTTCCCGGATTCTAGTGTGTGTCAAACTCGGAAATGTTTATTTTAGAGAGTTTACTCTATTCATATATGGAAAATTAATATATTTTCAAAAATTTTCAATCAATCCTAATTTTATAATTGTTTCGGAAACATTTTGAAACATTCTGTAACTTTATTCCTGATACTTTGCCATTATGATCTATTGGAGAGAAGAAAAGTACTTTTCATTATTAATTCATTTTCATGCAGTGTCAAAGATATGATTATTAAAACTTAATGAAATTCTCATATATTAATGCTGATTATGATTTATTATCATTAAATTGATGAATCTGGGCTAAATATTATTTAAATGAAACCGTTTTCTTAAATATTCTACGTAATTAACTAAGTTTAAAAAATATAATTATAATAATATAATTTTATACTTACCTGTAATTGATAGGAAACATTTTTTTAAATGTAAAAAATAATCATTATTAAATCGGTTTAATCATGAAAGTATTGCAAAAATGATGACTTTTTAATCATTATGAAATTTCTGTTTTTATTTTAATGTGAATAATTTTTCAATATTTTATATCGAAAGGTGCAATATCATTTTATATGATTATTATCTTTTCCTTATTGTTTGTAAACATTATTATCGAACCATTGTAAAATAATTTTACGTCAGAAAAATATTATTTGAAAATGCATTATTCAAAACTACAAATAATATTTCGTTTATTGTGAGACTTGTAAAAATAACACATGGTGAGGCGGGCCGCCAATAAATTAATGGAGGGCAGTGGTTTGTGCATCTCTGATCTAGATAGTCATAGTGACGTGGAAAAAATATGCAATCGTATAGACTAAAAAGCTCATAAACATCTACCTAAGAGTGAGTACAAAAAGTCCATTTCTATAACATTTGTATCCAAACACAGGACCATTTAGCAGATAACCGAATAGACTGTAACTGTACATTGAAAAGCTATTTTAAGAAAAACTGTTAGTAATTGTAAAATAAATATGATTATTTTCGATGTTTCAATGTTATTGAAATTTGACCTGCTTTTCAATATAATTAAAACATTATATAAAAATAACCAATATTTTTTTGTTCTCATTTTTCATAATTTTTTTCTGCCTCAAATTGTTTTTATCCTTATTAAAAACAAGTATTTTTTAATTAAACATTTTTAGAATCGCAGAATTCTTGAAAATTTATGAAAGGTAATCTCGATTCTCGATAAATAAGTTAATTATTAATTCGGGAATTTCTGAACTGAAAAAAGCAAAAAACTTGGGAAACACAATCACTACTCGGAAAAAACTTTCGTTAACTGAAAATTCATAAGCAAAAAAATCCATTCTTCATTAGTCCCAATATAAAATTTTCAGATCTGTTTTTATTCCAGAAAGTGACTGCCATTTTATCTGTAGACTCGAAAACAAGCGAAAAACTATTTTCAAATTTTGCTTAATGCAATAATACATTTACAAATTTTGATATTTTTGTATGAAAATTATTAAAATTTCTTCAAATACTGTTGTAAATTTATCAATAATTCTTAAAATTTTAGAATCTGATAAACTACAGACGAAAAATAAATCGAATATTATGGAAATTAGAATTAAAACCGTAAAAGATTTATTATTTTGTCTAAGTATACTCGTGCATAAGCGAGCAAGTTTTTTCAGAAAATATTTTTGAATTAAAAAGGGTTGACTTATACACAAAGCAAAAAGTTAGAAAATTTATTTTTTAAGATATAAAATTCGCCAGTTCAATCGCGCAACGAGATTACGTTTCACGTCTCTGCCGGCCGGATTGGCCGCATGGAAACGCTTCGGCTCTCCACTCTGGAGGATCCGGGTTCGAGTCTCGGGTCCCACCCCTTGAAAATATTTATCATGGGGTCCGGGCCCGGCGCCCGTCGATCCCCGTCCTCCACAATCCGACTGACCCCTCCGCATGGGTGGGCAGCCTGTGGAAGGGCTTGTTTCACCCCGTCACTTAGTATTCTCCCTGAATGGTAAGTGGCGTCATATGTTAACAAAAAAAAAATAGACTCGCGTCCCTAGTAGGAGCGCCCCACAGTTTGGAAAACACTGATTTAATATATTTAATTATAATTCTCTATACATTTAGACGGCTGGATGACCTCGTAGTAAAGCATTGACTTACACTGTTGGACTGGGTTCAATTCCAAATTCGACTTCTACAGTTTTTTGCCCCACAGTTTGGAAAACACTGATTTAATATATTTAATTATAATTCTCTATACATTTAGTCGGCTGGATGACCTCGCAGTAAAGCATTGACTTACACTGTTGGACTGGATTCAATTCCAAATTCGACGTCTACAGTTTTTCATTAAGGATTCAGGCCCGATTTCAGTTTTCTTTTTGTCAACAGATAACACCACACTCCATTCTGTTAGAATACTATGTGGCGGGGCGAAACAAGTCCTTCCACAGGCTGACCACCCCTGTGGAGGGGTCACCTGGATTGTGGAGGACGGGGATCGATGGGCCAGGTTCGGATTCTGTAATATTTCAAGGGGTGGGACACGAGACTCGAACCTGGGTCCTCCAGAGTGGAAAGCCGAAGCGTTTCCACTTGGCCAATCCGGTCGTCTCAGGCCCGATTTGAATCCAATTGCTCTTCAGTCTTCCGTCTTCTCCATGGGTATTGGCCAGCTGGTGATGAGTTTTAAAAGTGCCGGGTCTATAGATAATTTATATCCCTTATGAGATATGACTGCTTAATTCAAAATATGCTAATCTAACCTGTATGCATTTTAAAAATATTTTTACTTGATCATTCTGATTTTTCATATAATGTAACTTTAAAATGTGATCTATATTATTATTATTTTAAACAATTTATTACAGAAATACCGACTATCCGTAGGGACCATAATGACGTTATTGCACTATAATGTGCACTGATGTAAATCAGCCTTCTCCTATATTTTTTCAACAGATGACGCCACACTCCATTCTGATAGAATACTATGTGATGGGGCGAAACTAATCTTACCACAGGCTGCCCACCCCTGCGGAGGGGTCAGCTGGATTAGGAAGGACTAGAATCGACGGGCCGGGCCTAGGCCAATGATAAATATTTTCAAGGGGCGGGACCGAGACTCGAACCGGGTCTTTCAGAGTGAAAAGAGGAAACGTTTCCACGCGGTCAATTCGGCCGACTTTCTCCGATATTTATGATCGATTTATACGAAAATAGTATAAGTTTGCATTTATAAAGGAAAATATGACAAATTATACAGTTAACAAATCTAAATTTTGCTATTGTTCAGAGAACATACTTGTAATGTAGCGATCGGTATATAGTTGTTGGACTTGCATTGATATGCGGCGATTCTTTGCATGTTGATTTTTTTTTATTCAGCTTAGTTTTTTCTTTTTCGCTTTACGATATTACAGTATATTAAAAATCTATTGGAGAAATAATTTATATTATTATATGAGCAGATATAAATATTAATTTAATAAAATATACGTATAAATTAATAATTTATGATACAATTTTTACTTTAGATTTGACATCCTATGCTTATAGAAAAAGTATTATATACCTAAAGTGTGCTAAGCAATTATTACTCACAAATCGTGGAGTAATCTCTGTATGTATGTGTTTTTCAATATAACTTAATGGCTTTAACTGAGATGATTTAATGTTGTACTCTACTACTGAGGTTCAGGAAATATTTCTGAATTGTTCATATGGCCCAACATGACATTATTTGATATTTAAGATCATTATTTTTAATAATTGGGTCACAGGATCCCAAAGATTATATCATCATCGAGGCGATACGAAGTATTGTAACTGTGCTGTAATATTAGAAGCTCTCATATATGATCATCGGTGTATGACGTAATTATGTGGTAATAACGAAAGACATACGACGTATGATAGATATATATCAAGTAGAAATTAGTCCTATCAAAAATATGTTGCAGTGATGACATCACTATAGGGAAAAATTGTGTATAAATCCTGTCAATATCAGTTATCTCTCAAGTTTGCTTATACAGTAGAAACCGCTTATTAGAATATCACTTTGGGATGATCTATTTGATAACAATAACCGATTGATAACATTAAGCAGTGCATGTCAAAAAAGTATAATTTTCGATTTTTAATTATATAGTATATACTATACTTTGCTGTTATATACAGTGTAATCTCGATTCATCATTTTCGTCGGGATTCCCGAAAAAACTATGGGTACGAGAAAATGATAGAGGCGGGGATTTAAAAAAATAAAAAAAATGAAAATTACATTAAAAGATAAGGCTAATAATAATAATACAAAGCTCTATAACTGATGGACGAACACTTATTGAACTTTATACTGTATATTATGTAATCAACTAAGCGAAAAAGTGAAGCGAAACAATTTTTTTTTGTCAACAGATGACGCCACTTTCCACTCAGTAAGAGTACTAAGTGGAGGGGCGAAACAAGCCCTTCCACAGGCTGCCCACCTTCCATTCAGTAAGAGTACTAAGTGGCGGGGCGAAACAAGCCCTTCCGCAAGCTGCCCACCCCTGCGGAGGGGTCAGCCGGATTGTGGAGGACGGGTATCGACGGGCCGGGCCCGGACCCCATGATAAATATCAGGGATCCAAGATTCCATCAAGGGGTGGGACCCGAGATTCGAACCCGGGTCCTTTAGAGTGGAAAGCCGAAGTGTTTCCACGGCCAGTGAAACGATTTACGCTTAAGCTGTTGCCAATTCAGTTCACGGAAAATCACGAAGAACTAGAGCAATAGTAAGAAAATTCTTATATCAAAAATAATTTTAAATTTTTTTTAATAAAGGGAATTATAGAGTTGCCAAATGTACTATATCAGCAATTTTAAACTATATATTTCGTCATCAAAAAAAAACATTTAAAAATCGCCAGATCTGGCAACAGTAAGGTCGCGCCATTCGTAAGGGCACGACGTGCGGTGAAATCACCTAAAGACGCCACGAAGTTTTGAAAAGCAGTCATATTTATCTGTATGAATTTTATTAAATCAAATACTTACATCTGAAGTTTTGAAAAGCAGTCATATTTATCTGTATGAATTTTATTAAATCAAAAATTTACATCTTTCTAATAATTATTAATTTAAAAATGTACACAAATCACATCTTTCCATTTAAATCGAATCTGCATTATTTAAAATGGTGGACAATGTTTTATCTTCAGATTTTCTCGTTTTTTAACTAAATTTTGATGAAAACGAAGCAATAAATGAACAATTAGCAAATAATGTTGTTTATTTTAATAGATTTAACCAATATTTTAGTATTATCAGCGATATTTTTTTAATTTTAAATGCGGTATTTTATAGCGGTGTACCGATTCTGATGACAGTAACCGAATTTCTGATTACTATAAGCGAAGTTTTCATAATGCATTTTAATATGGATGATTTGGGACCGTAAATTTTTGATAACAATAAACGCTTGATAACAATATCTGCGATTACAATAAGCTGCTTCTACTGTACTAATATTTTAATATAATAATTATTTAACTAATTCATTTTCCCTGATTTTTAAATACTTTTCAGAAAGATGACGTTTTATCTGAAGTATATTTGCATAATTTTCTTTCTCTGTAATCATGGTAAGTTTTAACGTTTGTTCTAATCATTAAAAATTTAATGGAACTTGTCCTATTATCAAATCATTAATAAATTTTTAATAAAATATATAATTTATTTGTAATAAATCGCTTAAATTACAGTATCGCAGAACTATTAGCGTAATATTGCTAATGGAGATAAATCATAATCTTACGAAGAAAGGATAACGTTTCTTTTGTCGAATTTTCTGTTAGAAATCATGAAATTTTTACAATTAATTATATTATAATTATTAAATTATTTTTCTTTTAGAAAATTCTGCCTATGGTGGAGAATATATATATCCTCCCAAAGTGTCTGGCGATTATGTTGCCTGTCGTTCTGAATTAGGTACAGCAGCTCCTAATTGCAGAATGCTTTGCAAAAGTATTCCTTCTGCATACGGTGGAAAATGCATTAACGCGATATGCTACTGTACAAAATGCGATTAACTATTATATTTTTATTCTCATATTTTAAAAAATAACTGATTCTCGTTGAAAACAGTTTATTAATAATTATTTCTTTGTACAATAACCGGAAAATATTTTCGTGGTAATTTGTTATGATATGTATTTTTACAAGCATAAATATTATTGTAAAAATATTATTATAAAATAATATATTGCTACTGAATTTATATTTGGTGATTTTAGTGTAATCTATTGCTTTATATTTTATTAACTTTTAATGAATTTACATCCCTTTCATTTTTATGGTATGAATATATAAAAATAAATTATAAATAATAAATATATAGAAAAAATATATTTCAAATTAAACAGAATTATCTTGATTTGCAACGAATACTTTAAGAAATTGTAGAAAATGTTTTGTACTTAATTGCTTTTGAAGAAAGCTTATGTACTGTATATTTCATGATAACTAATTTGAAATCTATCTGTGATTAATTTTCTTCATTGGGTTTGGCCTGCTTTTCTTCCAGTGTTTATTGAGTATTAATAAATGGTATTAATTTATATATTTTACTAAATAATAATATTTAGTAAAAATATTTAAATTTTCAATTATGTTCCCAGTTTTTATGGAAAAAGTCTGCATTATATTAGGAAAATTTCTTCAGTAGAATATATTGTATTATTCTGTATTCACCACAAAGGACTATATTATAGTCTTATAATTTACAAAAAATAACAGATAACCATAAAATTTTATAAATATTTTTATTCAATAAAATAATTGTTATAAACTAAACATTTTTTATTATTGAGGCAATATTATAAAATTGAGAAATAAAGAATTTTTTTAATTAAACATTTTATTACAACCAATCATTTGATATCAGACATAACAAGTCCGTAATGAATTATTATTTTGTAACGTTGACACAGTTGAAATTGAGATAAAAATTTTACCTCTAATATTTCAAAATAGGTTTTATCAATTACAGGTAAGTATAGTTAACTCTACTTGACTAATTATACGGGATATCTCATTGTCAAAGACGTTGAGTAGAATCCAAAACAGTTTTGATAATACCATATTACTATTTTTTTTAAGTTATTAAGGTAATTAAATTCTCAGTGCAAACTATGATTTATTTTTGATGAATTTTTTGTAGCAGTATATTTTATTTTCTTCAAAAATATACTTTTTCCTTAAGAAATTCAATTTTCGAAATATTTGTTATAAAAAAGTTATCAACAATAGCGATATGACAACCTCACTAACGACAGGATGCGTTAAAATGTTTTGGTTAATTTTAGAATTCGACATAATTCGAAAGTCGAATATCCGTAGGCGCAAAGTTATAAAAATTAATTAGAAATTTGGTTATTCCAATCAAAGACTCGAATAAAAACTTGCTTTCTTGGTATCGTTATTTATACTAGGATCATTAAGTCTACTACTTTCTATCACTTTTTTATTAATCTATACATACTATTATTTTATTTTTTTTTTTTTTTTTTTTTTTTTTTTTTTTTTTTTTCATTACGACGCGAAAACATGCATCTCATCCTTGACAAAATTTGTATAAATAAAAAATACTGGCTAAAATTCGAATGTAAGCTTATATAATATTTTTATATTTTCAGAACTAACATTATGAAAAACTAACTGGATGCTGCTATAACAAAGAATTTTAATTGATTTTATTTGGCTTGTTCAGAAATTTAAATAAAAACTTGCTTTCTTGGTATCGTTATTTATACTAGGATCATTAAGTCTACTACTTTCTATCACTTTTTTATTAATCTATACATACTATTACATGCTTATATATAGATTATTTCCACATATTTCCTAAAATATTCAGCTGGGAACGTTCATAAATGTTTCTTTTTGTAATGACTCTTTATAGCATGCATTTCATTGCCGAAATATTAGGAAAAGTTCCTGATTTGAAACAAAACAGACGGCCATTCCAGAGTCATTTTTCTTTCTCTCTCTCATTTTATGTTTCAAAATTAAATATAACTATGTGGAGAAATTATTTCAATAGCCATCACTGCTGATCCACTATGTTTGACTGGACTATGGATGGAATTATGAAATATGATTATCTATTATGTGTATTCGATGGAGTTATGATGAAACATCCAATATCACGGATGATTCATCACCGTAGTGGTGGTAAATCATCCGTGAGAGACACTAAAATTCAAACAAACCATCAGGAATTCAAATCCGGGTCCCACACCTCCAGTTTTTCAGGAGGGGTTCGGGCCCGGCCCGTTGAACCCCATCCTTCAACCATCCGGTTGACCCCATTACGGGTGTTGGCCACCCTGTGATGGGCTCTACAAGTGGCCGCCGCCAGATACAGTATATCCCATGAGGATATGGCGGCGTAAACTAATTAACCTAACCATCTATCACTTTTTTTATTAATCTATACATGCTGGTACTGAAATTTCCTTGTTTTTAGCTAAGTGTCCCATCTGTATATTAGTAATCTGTGAACTAAGCCTTATTCAGTTAGAACCATCAGGAAATAGAATCCATGTAAGAATTATCGCAAAATGCTATCTTACAATATGCGGTATTCAGTTATCAGCTCTGAACCAAATCAAAATTGAAGGTCTGGACTTAGGCAAGCAAATGCTCTTATTTTAGGTTTTTCTTCACAGAGAATTAAAGAATTGCTTGCATTGCATAAAAATCAAACTAGGATTGCACTTGTTTTCGGATATTTTTACATCAATAAATAATAATATTTCATCAATTAATAAATATTATTTAAATTGACGGTAATTTTCTGAAAGGCGAATTATTCGTTTCTATTTGTTGTAGTTAAAGGGAAATAAGTTATTACTGAATTTTCAAGTAACGAAACTCTCCAAAACAGTAAATATTTATTTTACGATAAGAAAAAAATATATATTAAATATGCTGGATCTTAAAATGATATAGCAAAAAACGTTTCGTAAATTTGTGTTTCCAGTATATTACAAAATGGTAGAATTTTTGCCTTCCGCTGAACTTGTCCATTTGATTATTAATCCCATATTTAATTCAAACTTAAATATAAGGCTACACCTTGTTTTTTTATTTTTGATTTTTTGAAAGACTACCAATTTATAAGTAGAATTCAAATATAGAATTTTTGCCTTCCGCTGAACTTGTCCATTTGATTATTAATCCCATATTTAATTCAAATTTAAATATAAGGCTACACCTTGTTTTTTTTATTTTTGATTTTTTGAAAGACTACCAATTTATAAGTTGAATTCAAATAGTTATATTTTTGGTTAAGATTCAATGTGGAAGTGGAACGATGTCCATATGTTTGTTCTCTAACTGTAAGATGTACTCATATTTCAAGGGAAAACAGAGTATACCTTAAGAGGAAAAAACAAAAAATTTTGTCAGCACGAATATTTGTTTACTAAAATTATCTGTTTTCTGTTTATCTTAAGGTTTATTAGTTTCAAAAGATTGTCATTCAATCTGTGAGGCCCGCACGGCCCTCACGAATATTTGTTTACTAAAATTATCTGTTTTCTGTTTATCTTAAGGTTTATTAGTTTCAGAAGATTGTCATTCAATCTGTGAGGCCCGCACGGCCCGCTGAGCCCGCAAGACAAGAACGAACAGATCTCAACAGGCAGATAGCCTACAAGCGGCGTGTGGCGTGTGGCGTGCGTAAGGACGGGTGACGAGAGCCTGGACAAACGGACACAGAGACTACGTTTGTATATATATACAAACATCTTTTATTGGAGAGAAAATAGTTTATTAAAGAACGGACCCGACAATCTAGGTCAGAGGACAATACCTTGGATATACACAGGAATTTCTCCGGTAATGCTCTCGGTGGGGATGCGTTCTTAAGGTGGGATCCGACGGGTTCTCTTCTGAGTCTCGTCGAAGGTGCGGCTTCCTCTGTGAGGCAGAGATAGACAAACTGATGCGTTGACAGTCCAATTAGTCCTATAGTCCGTATAATATACAGATGATGATGCACCAAGAAAACGACAGCTGTGGATAGAGCGGCTCGCACTAGCTCTATCCTTTCAGGATGAGATCGACGGGATTCACCAACCGGTTACTCGGCGATCAGAGACCGGTTATATCCTTCTTAGGTTTCGAGGATCGGCTAAGTTTGTCCGGAGTCAAAAGGGAAGAGTTCCGTCTCTCTCTCGGGCTGAAAACCAAGTGACTCTCCTTTGTTCGAATCCCCGTCGATGAGATCGACGGGATTCACCAACCGGTTACTCGGCGATCAGAGACCGGTTATATCCTTAGGTTTCGAGATCGGCTAAGTTTGTCCGGAGTCAAAAGGGAAGAGTTCCGTCTCTCTCTCGGGCTGAAAACCAAGTGACTCTCCTTTCCGCCCCTCTCTCTCGATAAAACAAATAAACACATTTCTCCCTTTTTCCCGGGAAGTTGACATCGCGACCTCTATCCCATAATTTCGCACAACCTTCGATAAAACAAATAAACACATTTCTCCCTTTTTCCCGGGAAGTTGACATCGCGACCTCTGTCCCGCAACTCCTCCGAACACCTGCACAATGCTGAAGTTCTTGTGCGGTTTACATCAAACATGTTTATTATTCTTTCGGGGAATAGTGGAGAACGGAGTATTTCGGACCCGGCCTGAGAAGAGACTCCTTTACCCGATGTTGACTATAAAGTTGTCAACTCCGTTAACTTACGATGGGGTGAGAAGTGATATTCTCCAGCAGGCCCGACCTCGGGTCTCCACAATCCTAATTATATAATATTTTCGATATTAATTTAATAATCTAACTTTATATTCTTTATATCAATATATCTTTATGACAGTATGCCAATATATCAATTATTAAAAAGGGAACAAGCAGTTTCAGAAAGAATTGAAATTATCTACTTTCTGAAGTTATTATTTACTTTTCATTTATTTAGCATTTGGAATCTATTGTTATCATGTGTCCAATTTTACCTTTAAGTAGCATAAATTTCAAGATGATATTTCCATCACAACAGTATAACGTCATAATGACATCATTATTGTCATGTCATCATCATATTATAAATTAACAGGTTTTCTAATGTCATCAATTATTTGTCACTAGACATATCACAGTCCCCACGTGAAGTTATGTAATTACTCTTACATTGCTAACATTTAGCGCCAGCTATTGACGATAATATAAATTATAATTTTAATAAAAATAAAATTCTTTTCTGCAGGATTACACGGTCCTATAGGATTAAACGATGCTTCGTCGAGGTATGTCTTATTCGCAGAACATCACAACCAAATTTCATGAAAATTTGTTAATTAGTGGGGACACAAAAAATGGACAAGGCCCAGTCTTATAAGCCTCCATTTCTTTCGAAACAGTAGTCTAAAAGTAACTTCCATTCTGAATTTTATATGACAGTTGAAAATGAATGATACCATACTTTATTATTAATTATGAATTAATATTCTTAAAATTAATGTAAATGGAATAAATAATATTTAACTTTAAAAAGTGTCATGGCTGTGGCAAAACTTCCAGTTTTGATTTTCCTTTACTTTAATTTTTGCTTCAATGTTTTATGATGCATTAATATTAATTAGCTGATCACAGGGAGAAAAGAGATCCGAGAAACTGAATTTCAGTGTTCTCTATACAATAATTATTAATGAACGTAGAGAGATCTCTATGAATAGCTATCGATATTTTTTTAATTCCTGGATTCACAACTCCAGTTTTTGCAGGAAGTGTCCTGTTCCAGCTGATAAACCTCATTCTTCACTTGATGGCTGACTCTATTGGGATATGGCTGCTCGTGATGGGCAATGTAATGTAGCATCATTTAGTACCTACCAAATGATAAACGGACTAAAGCCACATAGATAAAATTTATATCAATCTATTTTTATTGTGTCACAATTTTCATTCCTATTGTCAAGCGACAATGTCAGCGTTGACACAAAATAACTCTTATGTGAAAATTCTGCCAAAAATTCCCATTCAACTCAGAGTACCCTGGTTAGTTGTCTAATATTTTGAATTTTAGTATAAAAAGTGTAGGACCTAATAATTTAATTTCTTTTATTCATTTTTAATAATTCTTTTCAGAAAGACAATGTTATATTTGAAGTTTATTTGCTTCATTTTATTCCTCTGTTGTATAGGTAAGTGTAGAAATTATATCTAATTATTAACTATTAAAAATTTAATAAAACTTGTTTATAATAATGACATCATGTTAGTTTATTATTAAACTAATTTCGGCAATAAATGTGTTTTAATATAACATTTACTTTATCTGTATTAAATTAAAGTCGACTAAAAACATTGCCTTAATATGTTGGTACCATATAGATTAGAATTCTTATAATGAAAGGAAAATATCCACATTCAATATGAAATTATTTTTTTCTTTCAGAGAATTTTGCAGATGATGGAGTGTTAATTAAATGTCCTCCCACAGTGAATGGGCGTTACAAGGTCTGTCTTAGTTGGTTAGGTAAATCAGCTCCTGAATGTATTTCGCTTTGCAAGAATATTCCTGGTTTAAAAGATGGCGAATGCATCAACAATATATGTTACTGCAAAAAATGCGATTAGCTATTGCATTCTTATTCTGATATTTTTATTGCCATGGTATAAATTTGCTACAGTGTAAATTTAAAACGACAAATATTGTAAAAGTAATATGCTGTTGAAACTGAAAATAATATGAAATTTTAATTTTTATATTAACCGGCTGCTTTACATATTACAAACATTTCTCGAATTTGACCATTATTACTTTTATAGAAGGAATGTATAAAAATAGATTATTAGAAGGTAGATGCATATAAACGATGAATTTATAGATAAAATATATTTCAGATTTGTTAGAATTAAAGAATTTATTTGAATGAATGTTTTATAGATTGTTCTGTATTTAATTCTTTTTGAATAAACTATATTTATTTGAAAGCATCATAAAATTAAATTAAATTCAGTTTTAATTACTTTTTCATTATTTTATTAAGTAATTTATACAGTGACAACTGAGTATTGAAGAGATTTGGTATAAATGGATTGAGACAGGCGGCAATATATTCAGTGGTGAGCTATAAATACTTTAACAAAAGCTGGTATTTTATCTTATAAAAACAAGATATCAAATTCTAATTAAATGTTTTACATTTACTTTTCTCGCGCTAACCGAATAACGGTATCAATTTTTTAAGTCGCGCTATTCGAAGTCACGTTAATCGAGGCCTATCTGTATATTCAAATACGCAAATACGAGGAAGATAAAGACTAACGTTAGTCAAAGTATGATTATGACCTGCAAGTCGTGTGTTTCTTGGAAAAAATAATCAAGCAATCGAAAAGAATACATTTTAAAATAAAGTTTTACATTTAAAAAACGGAAAATACAAATAATTGTGCATGCACAAGATAACATTTTAAAATAAAAACAATTAAATTTAAGAAGAAATAAAAAAAAATCACAAAATATCGCGCTAAGTCCCCATCAAGGAGGTTGGTCCCTACCAGCCTACCCTGCTTCGAAGGGCATTATCGCCAGATCGCCACTATTCGAGGTGTATATTCAAATACGCAAATACGAGGAAGATAAAAACTAACGTTAGTCAAAGTATGATTATGACCTGCAAGACGTGTGTTTCTTGGAATAAATAATCAAGCAATCAAAAAGAACAAGGGGCTGGCAAATTAAAGACAAATTTCACTACAGCTCACCACTGAATATAGTACATTTACAGATAAGTAAATATCTGTATATATATATGTTGACCAGAGTGTCGCTAGATAACGCTGCTCTGCTTTAAGGGAGTGATCGCAACAGGAAATTTGGACCGCCATTTTGTTTACAAAACGCTAGCTTGCCACTAGCTTTACTAGTATGAAATGACGTTATATATTGCCTTTATACTATATTTTAATATATTAAAGGACATATACAACTATATAATTTATTTATAACATTAAATATGCATATAGTAAGCGGTTATCGATTTTAATAATAATTTAATTATTATTAAAATTTTGATAATTTTGCATGGCGGAGATTTTCGCTTTTTACCACTGCCGAGATTTTCTTTCTGCGGATGATTCTGTCTATTAAATTATTAATAGACAAAATCCTTCATTTAGTAACTTTAACTAAGGGGGTTATAAATTATATTAACTTAATTTGGCAACGTTTCCGATTAAAAATTTTTACCAAAATATTAGTGGAAATGATGGAGTTTCTCTTTATCATTAATAAATTAAATATTAATATGACTATAGACCAGGGATTGGGTAACATTTTTTCATGTAAGGGCCATATTTAAAACTTTCGAACTGACGCGGTAAATCATGATAATTTATTCATATATAACAATAAATTAACATAGGTATACTTAATGAGACTTCTGGAACCGATGTGAGCATAATATATTGGAAATATTTGGTCGAATATTAGTCATTACTAGTTTTAAATTATTTCTGAGATGTGAATCTGTTAGCCGATTTCTTCTTTAACTCACACACAAAGAAACTGTTGCGGAATAAAACTGTTTACATACATAAGTTGTGGAAAATACGGATAAAATTTTTGCTGCATAATTCCTTAAGTTGAGAAATTGATTTTCTTTGATAAAAGTTTTATAAAAGTATACCAAATTTTTTCTTTAAAAGAGTCTTTCAAATCTAAATTACTTTACATATCTCTTATCTCAAATTGAAGTTCATTTGCTCATTTTCTATATTTACGTAAAAAGGTGCTGTAAAAATCCGTATTTCGTTTTTTCAGTGAAGGAATTTTTTATTTTATTTTATTTATTTTTTAATATTTTGTGCGACGCGGACCGCACAAAATACTAATGCGGGCCGTATCGATGCTATAGACCAGTCGTACTTAACTTTTTTATTTTATTTTATTTATTTTTTAATATTTTGTGCGACGCGGACCGCACAAAATATTAATGCGGGCCGCATCGATGCTATAGACCAGTCGTACTTATTTTTTTTTTTCCCCGGGCTACATACAGTTACAACAAGCGGGCCACAACATGCTATATCAGCAGTTGGCACAACACTTTATTGTTGTTGCAACGATTTCTCGAAGAAAGCTAATGTTTTGCGTCTTATTAAAGACCCGTCAGCAAAAGTGTCATTAACTCATTTATGTTTCATAGTATAATGATGGTCAATGTTATATTTTTAAACTGATAATTTCTGAACAAATCAAATACATTGCTCAACCTTTTTTTTCGAAACAAGGTTCAAAATATTTCTCTTCCCAATTATCTCGAAACACACGGTTTTCATCAGATATTTTTCGTTTGTTATTTGAAGACATTGTTATGGTTGTTTAAATTATAGTTTGATATAAAATAATACGTTATAAAACAACTAAAAGTTTTTCGAATTATTTATGATAAACAAAACTATAATACTTATTTATAACTATTATAAATAAGTATTAATAAGGGATTTTATAGTAATTTATAAATCACTATAAATCTCTTATTCCCAACTCAAATTAACACTAGAGGCGCTGCATTTCAAATAAAATGGCGTCGAAGTTTCGGTAGTTAAAAGTTCCACCATAATTACAATAATGTTGTATATAAAAAAAGACATTCGATTTTGCTAATTGTAATGCAGAATCCAGAAATTTTTGCAAAGATGAGAATATTTTAAACGCAAAACAAGTCATTTTATGCGGCACACATGATCCAAATCAAAATTTTTGGTCTACATATGCTCTTGTTTTAATAAAGCATTAAAATAGGTACTTACTTATTATTTTTTTACCTACTTATTTATTTGCCTACGTATTACATGTTTTATTTTAGAGTTTATTATTAATTCGTTTAATTGGGGCAGCCGCTTAATTGGGCCAAAATGGATTAATGCCAACGTGTCCCAATTAACCAGAATCGATTGTAATTATCAAACGAAAACAATTAACCATAAAATTTTATAAAATAAATATTTTTATTATTTAGCGATATCATAAACCTGAGAACTAAAAAATTTGTTATAAATTAAACATTTTTTGTTATTGATACAACATTATTTTGTAAAGTTTGCACAGTTGAAATTCATATAAAAAATGTTTACTTCTAATATTTGAAAATAGTTTTTTATCAATTTCAGGTAAGTATAGTTAACTGTACTTTGTTAATTACGTGGAATATCTCGTGTCTAAGATTTAAATAGAATCCAAAACAGTTGTGATAATACAGTGTTACTATTTTATTAAATCATTAAGGTAATTAAATTCTCAATAAAAAATTTAATGTATCTTTGATTAAATTTTTGTAATAATATATTTTATTTTCTTCACAGATATAAGTTTGTCTTAAGAAATTCAATTTTCGCAAAATTTGTTATAGAAAATTAACAGCAATAGCGATATTATAATATCAAGATTGTAACGCATCCTATCGTTAGATCTCATAAACGACAGGATACGTTAAAAAGTTTTGATCGTAATTTTCAAATTCGACGTGCATTACAGTAAGACCCGCTTAACGCTGTTTCAATATAACGCGGTTTTTTTCGAATTCTATATTTTTTATTGATTGGTGCAATTTTTCAAACCGTTATATTCATATAAATCAGAAATCGCACTAATTTGTTTCTTTGATACTCTTATGCCGTTTCGCAATGCGTTTGATGTGCAGTATATATTGTACGAAAGTCTGCTGCAGTCACAGTTCATATTTATGATCGTTCATCGAGGTTATTTATAGTTAAAGTTTAGGCACTATCAAGAAATTATGGATCAGTTTATACAAAATGAGCTAAATTTTGATAGAAGTTCAAAGACAAGACGAAGTGTCATGGATGCGGTCTTGCTATCGACAGTTGCTTGCTGAACGAAAGAGGAAAAGGCAAACTATTTTTCGTTAGATGATTCTTAACGAAAATACAAAAAGTATCAAATGAGAAAGAACATCCTCATCATAAAAAAATTATTTACTCGAATATTTTCATGAATGATTTATGAATACAAACCGATATTAGCAATAAAAATACTGTAATTAATGTAATACAATAGTAATAATACATGTTACAAAATAAAAAAGGTATGTATGTTTTTCTATTTACTGTTTCGTTTCATATATTTCCATTATTTACGTGTTAAGATGACTTCGTTTAACGCTGTTTCGTTTAGCACTTGGTTTGTTTGGAACGTATCCCTCGCGTTAAATGGAATCTTACTGTATTTCGAAAGTCGAATTTCCGTAGATGCAAGGTTATAAAATTAGTTAGAAATTTGGTTATCCTAATGAAAAAAATCCGAACTTTCATTAATTTCTTTAAATAACTATAGTACAAAAATAATATTTTTTTTCATTACGACGCAAAAACATACATGTCATCTCTTCCAAAAATTTATATAAATCAAAAATACTGTCTAAAATTCAAATGTATGTAATATTTTTACATTTTCAGAACGAACATTATGAAAAGCTACTTATTAAAATTGGATGCTGCTAATAAAAAATTTTATTTAGTTTTATTCTAGTTAAATGCAAGAATTTTGGCTTACAATAAGACCCCGTTTAACGCGGGGGATACGTTCCAGAAAAACCAAGCGCTAAATTAAACAGCGTTAAACGAGATCATCTTAATACGTAAATAATGAGATAGGTGAAACACGGCAGTAAATAAAAAATATACGTATCATTTTTTTATATTTTATTTTGTAACATATTATTATTATTGTCTTACATTAATTATAGACATTTTTTATTGCTAATATCGATTTGTATTCATAAATCATTCATGGAAAAATTCTTAAAATTAGAAAATAAAATGTTTTAAGAACAAAAGGCAATAATCAGATTACAGTAAACTATAAACAACGAAAAAATATGGATGAAAGAAAAATTGTTCAAACTTCAAGGAACTATAGTTCGAAGTAGCAGAGTAAGCACCTTGATCGTATCGAACTATAGTTTGAAGTGGCATCATTCGGGTTAAAACTAAAATCAGATAACTGTTAATTTTATTACTGTAAAATAACGTTGATAATCGATTATAAATATGAATTGTGAACGCAGCAGACTTTCCTATGTACTGCATTGCACTGATATCAAACTCACTGAGAGACTGCATAGGAATATCAAATTAATTAAATTCATACGATTTCGGATTTATTTGATATAATTGGTTTGAAAAACCAATTATATCAAATAAATCCGAAATCCGAACCGTTTATAATTGGTTTGAAAAACCGCGCCAAAGTGAATCAATAGAAATATATATACAATTTGAAAAAACCGCGTTATACCGAAACAGCATTAAACGAAGCAGTGTTAAGTGGGGTCTTACTGTATTTAGAAATTTAAATAATTGCTTTCTTGGTAACGTTATTTTGATTATTGAATCTACTATATTCTACCACTTTTTTATTGATTTTTAAATGTTGATTTATAGGTTATTTCCATATATTTCCTAAAATATTCAGCTGTGAACTTTTGTGTTTTCTTTTATTTTTTGTAATGATCTCTATAACATGCAGTTTCATTGCCGAAAAATCAGGAAAAGTTTCTGAATTGAAACAATCAATTGAAAAACAGACACCACTCCAGAGCTATTAGTCTTTATCTCTCTCATTTTATGCTTCACAATTAAATATTACTATGTGAACAAGTAATTTCAATGACCATCACTGATGATCCCCTATGTGTGATTAAACTATGGATGGAATTATGATGAGATAGAGTTACGATGAAAGATCGAATATCACGGATGATTCATCACCGTAGTGATGATAAGATCGTGCCTGACCGACATTAAAATTCAAACAAAATATCAAGAAATAAGATATATAAGGATAAGATCGTGCCTGACCGACATTAAAATTCAAACAAAATATCAAGAAATAAGATATATGTAGGAGCTATCGCAAAATATTATGTTACAATATGCATTATTGTTAACAGTTCTGCATCTCTTCCATTAATGTCCGAACTAAGGCAAGCAAAGGCTCTTATTTTACGTTTTTCTGTATAGAGAATTAAAAATCAATCAGGATTATTAAATGACTCTTGTTTCCGGATATTTTGATATAAATAAATAATAATATTTCATCAATTAATAAATAATATTTAAAATGGTGATAACTTTCTGAAATAGATAAATCGATAGGAAATTCTACATGTTACAGTTGAAGGGAAAGGAGTTCTTATTATTGAGTTTCTAACTAACGAAACTCTCCAAAACTGTAAACATTTATTTTACAATAAGAAAAAAAAATATATTGCGCTGGATCTCAAAATGATTTAGTAGAAAACGTTTTGTAAATTTGTATATCCAGGATATTACAAAATGGTAGAATTTCTGCCTTCCACTGAACTTATCCATTTAATTATTAATCCCATATTTAATTCAAACTTAAATATAAAGCTATACCTTGTTTTTTATTTTTAATTTTTTGAAAGAATATCAATTTATATATAAAATTCATATATTTATATTTTTGGTTAGATTCAATGTGGAAGTGGAATATTTGTTTTCTAAGATATACTTATATTTCAAGGGAAAATAAAGTCTATCTTAAGAGGGGAAACGAAACAGAAAAAAATCTCAGCACGAATATTTGTTTACTAAAATTATCCAAAATTTCAATTGAGTAAATTCTTGTAAAATCTGCATATTCTATAGAGTGTCAAACTATAAAAATTATAGCTTTTAGATAATTTACAGTAATAAGACGCGAAAAAATTAATGTTGTTAGTTTATCTTTAAGTTTATCAGTTTCAGAAGATTGTCATTCAATCCTAATTATATAATAAATTTGATATTAATTTAATAATGTAACTTTTTATTCTTTATATAAATATATCTTTATGACAGAATTACTTTTCATTATTTAGAATTTGGCATCCATTGGTATCATGTGTCCAGTTTTAATTTTAAATAGCATAAATGTCAGGATGACGTTTCTCTCACAACAACATAACGTCATAATGACACCATTGTTGTTATGTCATCAGCATGTCATAAGTTAATAGTTTTTCTGACGTCATCTATTGTCTGTCAGTCCCTACGTGAGGTCATATAGTTATTCTTACATTGCTATCATTTATTACCAGTTATTTGACAATAATATTAAACTAAAATTTTAATAAAAATGAAATTCTATTCTGCAGGATTAAACAGTCCTATAGGATTAAAGGATGCGTCATCGAGGTGTATCATAGTCGCAGAACATCACTATCAAATTTCATGAAAATTTGTTAATTAGTGCGAAACACAAAATAAACAAGGCTGATCTTATAAGCCTCCATTTCCTTCGAAAAGTAGGCTAAAATAATTTCCATTCTTAATTTTTTTCATAGGATATAATCATTGAAAATGAATCATACCGATATTTTATTGTTAATTATGAATTAATACTCTTAAAATTAATGTAAATGGAATAAATAATATTTAACTTTAAAAAATTCTCATAGTTGTGGCGAAACTTCCACTTTTGATTTTCCTTTAATTTATTTTTTGCTTCGATGTTTTATGATGATATATTAATATTAATTTTCAGATCACGACGAAAAAGAGATGAACGAAAAAGAGAGAACGTCATTATTCTCTATACAATAATTATTAATGAACCGTAGAGAGATCTCTGTGAATAGCTTTTAATATTTTTTTAATTCCTGGGTTCCACAACTCCAAATTTTGCAGTAAGTGTCCTGTTCTAAAGCTCATTGATTCTCATTCTCCATCTGATGGCTCACTCTATTAGGCTATGTCTGCTCGTGATGGGCAATGTAATGTTGCATCAACTAAATGATGCAACATTACATTGCCCATCAACTAAATGATGCATTATATACTAAAATATACCAAATGACAAACGGCGTAAAGCTACATAAATAAAATATGTATTAACACATTTTTATCGTGTCTCAGTTTTCACCTATAGTTACTTTGTGTTAAAGCAATGATGTCAGTGTTGACACAAAATAAGTATATGTGAAAACTGCCAAAAATACCCACTTCAACTTTGGGTGCACTGGTTAATTGTTTGACATTTTGAATTTTAATATAAAAAGTGTAGGGCCTGATAACTTAATTTCTTTTACCGATTTTCAATAATTTTTTTCAGAAAGAGAATGTGGCATTTGAAGTGTATTTGCTTTGTTTTACTCCTTTGTTGTATAGGTAAGTGTAAAAATTATATCTGATTATTCGATATTAAAATTTAATAAAAATTGTTAATAATAATGATATTATGTTAGTTTATTATAAAACTAATTTCAATAATTAAAATATTAATATAACATTTACTTTATCTCTGTTAAATTAAAGTACAGTAAAAACATTGGCTTAATATGCTGATATCATATAGATCAGTGGTTCTCAACTTTTTAGACCCCGCGACCTAACATATTGTTTTGAAGTCGTACTGTGATCCAATTGTTTATTTTATTAATATAAAATAAAAAAGGTAGTATATCAACATGATACTGTATGTACTCGGATTAACTTATAGGACAATGGACTATAATGTATTATTCACATACAACGAAATATAACCACGAACTGTAAATAAAAGCATACCCTGTAATTCTTATACTTCAATACAAAAGCATATACTTCAACGAAATATAAAATACAAATACTAATTTTATACACTAAATGAACACATTGACTACTTAAAAAACGGTAATGTACAGTACATACAAAGTTATTCTTATTGCTGTTCTGACAACTGACAATTATACACTAGTTCAAAACTAGCAAAACTAGGAAGGGAAATGTGCCGATAAATGCCGGGACGGGTAGAACAAATATGGCGTAGACATAAGTTACATTGACAATGCCAAAATTAACTTAAGATATTAACGTACCAGAAATTAATACTATTCAGAATCTCATAATTAATTTTCAAAATTAACATAAAAGACATTTTTTTGTCTATTTAGTTATTTATTTATTTTTATATTTTAATTCGGTATTTTACCAGTTCCTTCGCGACCCATTAAAAATTTAACGCGACCCAATGGTTGAGAAACACTTATATAGATTACATTTCTTACAAAGAAAAGAAAATATACACATTCAATATGAAACTATTTTTTTTCTTTCAGAGAATTTTGCAGATGATGGTGTGTTAATTAAATGTCCTCCCAAAATGAATGGGCGTTACGTGACCTGTTTTGGTTGGTTTGGTAAATCAGCTCCTAAATGTATATCGCTTTGTAAGAAAATTCCTGGTTTAAAAGATGGCGAATGCATCAACAATATATGTTACTGCACAAAATGCGATTAGATATTTCATTCTTATTCTAATATTTTATTGCTATGGTATAAATTTGTGGAAATTTGCTATGGTGTAATTTAAAACAACAGTTATTATAAAAGTAATATGCTGTTGAAAGTGAAAATAATACGAAACTTTCATTTTTAAATTAACTAGCTGCTACATATATTACAAAAATTTCTCGAATTTGACCATTTATTGCTTTTATAGAAGGAATGTATAAAAATAGATTATTAGAAAGTAGATACATATAAACAATAAATTTATAGATAAAATGTATTTCAGATTTGTTAGAATTTAAAAATTTATTTGAATGAATATTTTAAAAATTGTTCTGTATTTAATTCTTCTTCAATAAACTATATTTATTTGAAAGCATCTAAACTTAAATTCAGTTTTAATTACCTTTTCAATATTTTATTAGTTGTTTTATACAGTGACAACTGAATATTGAAGAGATTTGATATAAATGCATCGAGACAGGTCACTGTATATTCAGTGGTGAGCTATGAAAATTTTAACAAAGGGCTGGCACTTTATCTTATAAAAAAAGATATCAAATTCTAATTAAATGTTTTACATTTAATTAGAATTTGGAAAAACGGAAAATACAAAATAATTGTGCATGCACAAGATAACATTTTAAAAGAAAAAAATTAAATTTAAAAAGAAATAATAAAATCACAAAATATCGCGCTAAGTCCCTACCAAAGAGGTTGCTCTCTACTCTCCTATCCTGCGTCGGAGGGCGTTATCGCCAAATCGCTATTATCCAGATGACATTCAAATACGCAAATATGATGAAAGCAAAGGTTAATATATGTCAAATTATGATTATGATACGGAAGACGTGTTTTTGTTGGGATAAATAAACAAGTAATCAAAAAAGAACAACGGACTAGAAAATTAAAGAGAAAACAAATCAAATTTTACAAACTCGCGCATGCCCCTACAGCTAATCACTGAATATAGTCCGTTTACAAATGAGTAAATATATCTGGCTGTATGTTGACATTCTCTTTCTTGAGTAGGAATCAATGTTAACTGTATTTTGATGAGTTGTTATTAAATAGAATATTTTCAAAAAAATATATTTAAAAAAAATTTTTAGTAAGATCCTAACTTTGTTCTCTGAACCCCATTTTTCACCTGAGAGCTGACCTCAGCAAGAATATGGGCATCAGATGATTGGCAATGTAATGTTCAATCACATAGTAATTTTCGGATAGAATGTATAGTAAAAATAAAAAGCTATTTAAGAACAATGAACCACTAATTACACGTATTGTATCTGATTTTCCATGTTTTTTTGAAAATTTATCCATTTCAGATTTACTGAAATTGATCGATTTATTTTTCTTATTGAAATTGATCAGTATTAAGCATAGTGATATATTTTGCGAAGAAGTTAAAAGTCTTTGTTTAAACTGTTGCATCAAATCATGTCTTAATTGAAATGCTTTCCATTCTTACATTATTTTTCTTTCCGTATCAAATTATATATCAACTATGAAGTTATATCGATGTATTAATACAACAACATTCCACCAGGCAGACACCAAATCCAAACTTAGAACCATCTATTATAAAACGTCCTTGGAACCAGTGTGAATGATATTGCATATCCACCTCCACCTATCCGAATATCCTCAGATAATGGTGATTCCATTAACATGTATTAAAACTTGAAATGGCTAACTTGATCGTCGTGATCGCATTTAAATATCATTGCTATTTTGATCAATTTGTCATCCTTGAATTTCGATAAAGATTTCATTGACAGCTGTAGCAACTTGGCGACAAGCGTCCCACGCAACTATTTATAGAGATGCAACGCTTGGCCGCCGAGAACTTAATTGAAGATGCATTACGAATACGTTGGATGCAACGCCTACCTCTGAATGTCCAACAGATCTTGTCCGTCAATTTCGTAAAAAAATTGTCCAGACTCTTAGAAATCGCAGACAAAATCCACGACGTATCCGATTTGGAACTCACGATATCTACAGTCCAGCAAGACACCCGTCTCGCCGTTCTCAAAAAGCGAATTTCTAAGTTTTCAGAGCCGATCGAACGTTTATCACGCACACCTTCTCACCTTCGCACATCGATATCTCCGAATAACAGGAAAGAAATCTCCATCTCCAACTAGTCACCAGAAATTCTGTTGTTATTACCTTCGATTGGCAAGAACGCACATAAATGCACTTCTCCCTGCGAGAATCAGGACAAGGAAAACTGATCGGCATGCCTTTGGAAGCAGCGTCATGCCTTTCTCAAAAGCTGCCCATTCATTTTTGACAAGAACTCTCACCTGCGATTCCTAATCTACACTGGTGCATCAATTTTTGTCTTCCCATGTGAATACCATCGTTCTCAACCTGACAACAGTCTGGTGCTTTATGCCACTAATGGCAATACAATAAACACTTATGGTACGTGAGTTGGGCATTGGGCTTCGAAGAAATTTCCCATTAACTTTTATCATCGCCGATATCACTCGTCCTCTCGAGGGCGCACGCCTTGTCGTGACGAGAGGGCTTACCGGCTGTCAATATGCCCATATCTGTTCAACTGGGCCAATACGTCCATAGTGACAGGGAGAAACTAAGACGTTGCCAAATGCTTGGCGAAATTCTGGCTAAGACGACCCTACACCTTCTGACGGGCGTGTGCAGACGTTGGTGTGTCTACGGTGAGTCGAAAGGGAAAGAAGGCGCCCGAGTAGACAAGCTGTGGGAAGTCCTCATTTAGGCTCATTTATATCTGTGATATTGCGCCTAAAAAGGCAACATTGGCCCTGCTCCGCTGATTGCATTACAGGGATCCATTCTGCGAGATGGACTCGGCGCTAATCATCGCCAGAGCTGTCGGCAGGGAAGGAAACCCTACCTCCGCGCCACCTGAACAAGGAGGCCCCACTGGTCCAGCAGGCCTGCCGGGCTGGAGGTCCTCAAACCTCGGCGCCCCTTGCGCCCGGAGTTGCCGAAGCAACCGAAACTATAGCCGAGAAAAGGTGATTTCAAGAACCGCCAAACAACTGGGACTTTGCTCACCACAAAGACATCGAAACACAACGGCGGAAGGTCCTCCCAAAGGAGGATCCTCGAGTGTCACCCATCCACGACGAGTCATGGATGGGACAGTGACGAATGAACATGAGTAATCTTTGTGACTATGCAAACGTCTGAGTACACCTAGGTCTTAATGTATATCGCTCCTAGTGAAGGGGTGCGCACTCGAAGCGCAGTCCACCCCAGACGATCGCGAACGACCGTCAAATGGCGAGAATCTCCCCCGGTTCGATCCCCGATGCAGCCCACTGTCCACGCCAGACTGGTGGTCCACCGTGGGGACGATATCGACCGACGCTGTGCAATGGCCGGGCTCCGTCGGCCGGATTGGCCGCGTGGAAACGCTTCGGCTTTCCACTTTGGAGGACGGGCCGGATTGGCCGTGTGGAAACACTTCGGCTTTCCACTCTGGAGGACCTCCGGATTGGCCGCGTGGAAACGCTAATATTTATCATGGGGTCCGGGCCCGGCCCGTCGATCCCCGTCCTCCACATCAATGGGGTCCGGGCCCGGCCCGTCGATCCCCGTCCTCCACAATCCGGCTTCCCCTCCGCAGGGGTGGGCAGCCTGTGGAAGGGCTTGTTTCGCCCCGACCCCTCCGCAGGGGTGGGCAGCCTGTGGAAGGGCTTGTTTCGCCCCGTCACTTAGTATTTTCCCTGAATGGAAAGTGGCGTCATCTGTTAACAAAAAAAAATATTAGTATTCTCCCTGAATGGAAAGTGGCGTCATCTGTTAACAAAAATAGTATTCTCCCTGAATGGAAAGTGGCGTCATCTGTTAACAAAAAAATGGTAAATTTTGGCGCCGAATTGTAGCGATTCTCCCTGAATGGAAAGTGGCGTCATCTGTTAACAAAAAAAATGGATTCTCCCTGAATGGAAAGTGGCGTCATCTGTTAACAAAAAAAAATGGCCGGGCTCTGGCGCCTTGCCGTGATCGAATATCGCTCGGATTAACTCCCTGAGGTTTTGTGATTTCCTAGGGAAGCGAACTTTCCTCAGCCTGGAGAAGAAATCTCCTACAGCCCGAGTGCGGCCAGCTCTCGGGTGGGCACCGTAAAGGCTTCTGTCTCTCAGCCATTCATCCCGTCAGCACGGTACGCCACCTTGGGATTCGGGACCCTTTTAGAGGACTTGTACCTCACGCAGGGCATAAACGGGCCAATTCTTAATCCGACCCGCAGGGACTCGGACGGTTGAGTGGCGAACCACAGAGCGTCCACCGGCGAGGGATGGGTGCGGCCATGCTCTACCGACCCTATAGGAATTTTTTCACTAGGGACAGCCCCCTGGGGGCATGGTTAGGCCCTTGATCCCAGGCCGACCAGGTTGTTGCTGCACGACCAAACTCTATAAAGTCAAACGAGGTCCGTGGCAATTTATCCGGCTAGGATTTCCCGCGACTGTCTACTCAGGGCACCACTCCCTTTCGACAAGCCGCTGGTCACACCAACCCCAGCACAAGCCTATCATAGTGTGGGGGCCTCTTCGCCTGGACATCGCCAAACTCTAGGAACACTTAGTTAATCCCTGAACCGGCTGCAAAACAGATATGAGCATAGTGACAGCCGGTAAGCCCTCTCACCACGTCAAAGTGGGCCCCACTCGAGAGGGGGCCGGACCAGTACCCGGAAAAAAATTTTTCAGGAGAACAGCAGAACCCGGGTTTGCATCCCAGACCCGGGACGCCAACCCGGGTTCTGCTGCGTGGCACGCCAACAGCGTTACTACTTGGCCATCCAGCCGCTCAGGCATCGCAACGTATCGGCCCGGCTGCAAAACAGATACAGGCATAGTGACAGCCGGTAAGCCCTCTCGCGACGACAAGGCGGGCCCCACTCGAAAGGGTGGGAAGTCCTAGCCGGATAATTCGCCCTCGGATCTCGATTGATTTCTATAGAGAGATTCTGGGCCTGGGAGAGGCCCTGACCCCGGTCCCAGTTAGCTGCCCCTAGTGAAGAAATTCTTATAGGGTCGGTAGAGCATGGCTGTTTCATCTCCTCGCTGATGGATGCTCTGTAGTTCGCCACTCGACCATCCGAGTCCCTGTGGATCCGGGATTAAGAATTGGTCCGACGTATTCCCTGCGTGAGTACGAGTCCTCTATAAGGGATATACAATCCCAAGGCGTTGTACCGGTCGGAAGGGATGAATGGTGAAGGATAGAAGCCCACCCGAGGGTTGGCCTTACTCGGGCTGAGTGGGTTCATCCAGAGGCAGGAGAAGCTTGCTTCCTAGGGAATCATAAAACTTCGGGGAGTTGATCCGAGCGATATTCGACCACGGCAAGGCGCCAGGAGCCCGGCCATTGCACGGCGTCGGTCGATATCGTCTCCATGGTGGCCCGCCAATCT